>JASSUY010033798.1:0-38447 GCA_032466535.1 Forpus xanthops
CAAGGCTCTGTCCAACCTGGCCTTGAGCACTGCCAGGGATGGAGCATTTACCACTTGTCTGGGCAACCTGTGCCAGTGCCTCACCACCCTCACAGGGAAGAACCTTTTCCTTATATATAACCTGAACTTCCTCTGTTGCAGTTTAAAATCTTGATCAGCTGCAAAATGTTTCCTTCTTAAACTGCATTACAAATAAACACTTCCTTTCTTCTACTTTAAAGCAGACAGATCACGTACACTGTTTCAAAAGCTACAATCGACAGCCCCATCAATACATGTGGCAGTGGGGTAGGATTCAATATATTCAGTATTTGCACCAGCATTTGAATATCTCTAGCAGAAGAGTTGTCCTCCTGAAAGCAGGGGGAAAGGCTTTCTCCCACATCAAACCGGAACACCTTGGAGAGCAAAGCCTCCCCAGATATCTCCACAGAGATACCAGAAGGTGAAATCCAACACTGAAATCCGTGTCTAGTTCTCATCACTAAAATAGTTGGCTCACGCTGACCAAAATGATAGAAAAAGTGAACATAATAACAACAGCAATTCCCAGTGCAAGGAAAAAATAAACCTCCCAATACCTGATGGTTCTCTAAAGCTAATTTTGTATTCTTTTATATGTTTCTCCTCTCACTTTTATTTCTGGTATTTAGTATATCTAAGCATACTTACGGACAGCTTCTTCTGCCTGTCCTGACTCCAAGGAAAATAATAAAAACATACTTAAAAATGTAATAAAATCACTATTTTAAAAATCTTAAATCCAAACCAGAAGACAGCTAAAAGTATACAGGACAAGAAAAAATAGCAACTGAAAAAGGATTAACTATGTTCTTCACTGTTGTGTTGTCTTCTATGTCGTGTCTTGTATGGCGCAGTCAGCCAATATTGAGAGCCATTCATGTGAAACAAATGGATTATAAATGCTAATGTTGTCATTAACAAGTAATGTACGCAAAGTCCTGTCCCTCCAAACACATGAAGAAAGCAGATTTGTCCTTTGCTTAGAAACTCTCAAGTTTAATATTCAAAGCAACCTCCCTACACAAAACTATCCAAGTAAACACACCCATATCCTCTAAGAACAAGCTTGGTTTATTCTTTCTTCTCAGTAGACACTACTGAGATGCCTCTGACATCCCTGGCCAGATTCAATTCCATTTGGACTTCATTTTCCCTAACTTCATTCCTGGATGCCTGGACAATGTTTTTGTATTCCTTCCACGTTTCCCCTCCTTGCTTCCCCACTGCATATGCTTGGGTTCAGTTATGAGTTCCTTGCTCATATATGTAGGCCTAATGGTATTTTTATCTGACTTCGTATTTCTGGGATGAAGCTCTGTAGAGTTTGTAGGAAGAGATCCTCGAATATTAACCAGCTTTCTTAGCTCCCTCCACTCTGCCCAGAGCCTTATCCTATGGGACTCTCCCAAGCAGATCCCTGAAGGGGCCAAAGTCTGCTCCCCTAAAATCCAGGGCTGTGAGCTTGCTTTTTGCCCTCCTTCCCTAAGATCCTGAACTCCACCATCTCATTAAGTAGATCTCTATTAATGTGCAGAATGTATTTTTCTATGTTACTTTTCTTTAAGTTGAGGGAAATGTCTTAATTTTATCTTGATTTTATGATGTTTCATCTGTTTCATGAGAATCTAGCACATCATATAAAAGAAAGTAATTTCATAACTGTTTTTAAAAGAGTTCCAGTGACATAAAGAAAAATAATGAGAAAAAGGTTTCACATTATATGAAACACAAATACCATTTAGACAAAGCAACAACTTCTATTTGCTTTTGTAATGTGAAGCAGAGTAAGGACATACATATAATTTCCTGCTCTTTCATTAAAGTAAATATTCTCTAACTCATCTTCAACATGTAAAAGTACACATATAAAAAGGAGTTATAATTTATATCTACTTTATTAATTCATGTTTGTTGGGTTTTTTTTTCTTAGCAATCCTGAAAAATAGAATCATAGAATCAACCAGGTTGGAAAAGACCTTAAAGATCATCCAGTCCAACTGTACCCCAGCACTGCCACTAATCCATGACAATGAGGGCCTTATCTACAAGATGTGTGAACACTTCCAAGGACAGTGACCCCACCACTGCCCTGAGCAGCCTGTTCCCACGCCTGACCAACCTCTCACTGAAGAAATTTTTCCTAACGTCCAATCTAAACCTCCCCAATTTCATTTTAAACAAAATCAGTGAAACATGGCATTTTGGTTTTGCCATTTTTATAGCAGTTTTGGAGAGGAGAAACAGAGCTGTGGGACACTGCAGTTCTACAGTTATTTCTCTACAAGTATGGCATGTTTAAGCTATTCTCACTATAACACATCATTTCAGTAGAGGAGAAAGACAAGTTTAAATCACTAGGATAATTGTTATAATAGTTTAATGTTCCTTAGTATTATATGATAAACAGTGCTGCAAATGATCAAAACATTGAAGGCATGAATGAAACATGTACCAGGACAGCAAAGGAGAACAAAGCACTGGAAACAAAATGATAGTGTCAATATCTACCTTCCTTTTTTAAGTATCTCAAAACACAAGAGCACAGAACAGGAGCATCTTCAACTGCTGAAACAACTGAAATTGATTTATCAAGACAGATTGGTAAATAGAGTCATATTGTTTTCAGGGAGATTTCCAGCTACAGAATAAAATACAGTAGTGTGGATAGCTTGAGAAGTGCTATTCTGGCAGCATCAGTTGCAGATGCCACATTTTCTTTCTTTCCATCCTCAAAAGCAATTTTTTTTTCTCCCTAAGGCCTACTTCGTACCAGAAATCGACCTGACTCGAGTCCCATACACTTCATAGGAGGGAAAATACCATCTTATTAATGCCACAGAGTTCCCTTTGCTTAAGAAGTGATTGCAGAAGCAGGACATAACCCTTTCGGCTTCAGCCTAGTTAATACTTCCAATCCTTTCAAGAGTAAATCAGTGCCAGCACCTTCTACTGTTCCAAGTAGAAATGTAATCATGATTTTAGTCATGGCAAGATGAAAACTTTCTGTTTAAGAGTTAAGAACACAGGTCTTTAACTTTTCTTCACTTTTGACATGGGAATAATTATGACTTTTGTAAAGTGCTGCGAGCCACTGAGGAAGGTGCTAAATAATGTATAGTATTCAATAATTTATTTCAGCACAGCCATTACATTCTTGCTGCATGTCTTCCTATATGAATGTCTGCAAACTTAATGCAATGTTCACATGCAGGAGTAACAAACTGCTCTTGTAAAGAACCTATGCTACAATCATAAAAAGCTTCTTTTAGAGAGTTTGAGTTTTATTAAGTGAATCCAGAACTGTTTCCATATTAAGGCTTACAAATGAAACAGAAATAAGTGTCAAGGCCTATCGCTGCTCTCTAAAGAGCAAGATTAAAATAAATTACCTGAAATAGAGATCCTGAATTTAAACCAGTTTTAAGAGTCAATTTCATGGATATGAGTACCTCAAACATAGCTAAGACGTACCATTTTCACTGCTTTACTAATAATATTCCTTGTATAAGAGAAAACCAAGTGTTGAAAAGCTAGGAAAATACAAGCTGTTTATTACTGCATTACACAGAGTTCTTTGGAAAAATAGTGACACATTTCACCTAGCTCAGAACTGTTATCAGCTTGTAAAGAGAGCAGTGTTGAAAATCTTCCATCCTCTGAATAAATACAACATGTACATTTCCTTTGCTATTGAGTAAAACCTCCTGTCTGAGCTGAACCTTGTAGCTCAAGCTGTGACTGGCTCAGAGGAGTGAAACTCGCATGCTAACCACAGCATGCCAGCCCATATGGTTCAGAGCACTGCACCTTGACAGCCTCCTCACAAACACAAAGGGAAGAGAACGGCATCTAAAATATTATTTGCATAAAAGAAACAAGAAAAGCCTAAGTCTTTCCCTTCGGAGCACTACAGATTAAAAATACACGATGCAGACCACTTGTAAATTCTGGATTCATAACATTCTCTCCACTCTCCCAAGACTCAAAGTTGTACATTACTGATAAAATGATGACTTGAGAAAAAAAAAACAACCCATATATAAACAAACACAACCCTTTGGAAGCCTTTCCTCATGCCTGCAGGCAGTTACAGAAGGACCAGCTGGTTTCAGTCAACTATAGCCTGTTGAAAGGTACCATCTAGTGGTGGTTTTATATTATGCAAACCCACAGAATTCTACATACTGAAACTTTCTTTGCAGTCAATGACTGAGCACTAACTCAACAAAACGCTATGTCACATTATGATACCACTTCATAGAACAGTTTCACTCAAACCAAAGGACATTATCCTTTGTTCTTACCTTCGTCCACACACCAGCTCATGAGTCCCAAGAAAGGGGTGATATTCCTCATGTGAGAGCAAAGGTCTGCGACCTCACTGCTGAGTTTAGCTTATTTTCAGGCTTGCAGTAGTGAAGACTTCTGGAAAGGACATGATAATAATTACCAAGTGAGTTCTGCTCTCTTAGCAGAAACTTCAGATGGTGCTTTCTATTAAATTAACTCAGAGAGCAGCTCAGGAAAAAAGCAGTGCCTTGACCTTTCTCTTGACCTTTCTCATGTTGCCAATTCTTAGTGTAAGCAGGGACATATTTACAGTAAATGAAACTACAAAAGGTTTTATTGTAACTTTTTCTACTCATTATCTACATTCGCTTTAATTCAGAATCCTCCCACCTCTCTTGAAAAGTCTAATCCGTATCAACTCTGACGTAAAACCATAGACTAAATTGTTCAACATGTGGTTGATAATAAACATGGCTGTGGAGCACATCAACAAGCCACATGTTCTCCTGAAACCAGCATGACCCAATGAACAAAAATAAAGCAAGAATTAATGGCCATTCACAGTGTTACAATGATTTTTGATGGTCTTTAGGAAATAGGGTAGCAAAGCAATTGGTGATAACCAAAAGTATGTGTGTTTGTTGTAGCCCCTGGTTACTCCAAGCCTGTGGACCCTGCAACAGGCCAGAACATCCAGCATTGTATTCATCTACAGAGCCTGAGGATGCGGCCTGAATGCTCAGTCTCATGTCAGGTGCCCTTGGCTGATGTTATTAAATACTCCTGTAGGAACAAGATGACTCATTTCCAAGATGGAATAAAAGCCAAGTCAAACAGAGCTAATGTTCTATTCTAAAGCTATTCTTTTAAAGAATATTCTTTAAACCTCTACTTAAATATCTTAAGTCCAGGTTGGAAATGTCAGGTAAAGGATTCTCAGGCAGACTGAAAACTGCAGCATTTCAAACACTAGCAGTGGTCAGTGATTTGTGCGGGATAGGAAGAAGAACATACGCAACTCTTAGAACAGTTGTTTGCATGAACGGCAGTTGTGCTGAGTATGTTAAATATAAATATATTCATCCTTTGTAAGCATTGTAAACATTAAAAAACCTCAAAGGAGATACAAGAAGCAGAGTATAAAACATTTCCTTAAATTAATTGTCACAAAATCATGTGTTTAGGCCTTTGTTTTCCTCGCCCAATCTTCTATGCTCCTGGGCTTGCAGATGCACATACTATCTTCCAGTAACTTTTTTCAAAACCCCTGCCAAAGGAAGACTCTCAACATTCATTTTGTTGCTCCAAATCCCACCCATGTATGTAAATACGATGGCAAGAATTTCCTTCTGTGCACATACTACCTTTCAAAGTGCTTTTGACTTTGAAATAGTTTAATCAGTAACAGTAAAAAACTGTTCAGTTGCCAGACTGCAAAATATGCTACGTTATGGAATTGTGTGTCTGTGTCACACAGGTTCTCCTCATACAGATGGATCTGAAACCATTACATTTTCCTAAAAGAAAAAAAAACACTCTTTTTTATATCTGCAGCTCCTGTTCCTTTTATATTATTACTATTCCAAGCCCCTCTGAGAGTTTCTGTCACGACTGAACAATCAGAATATACTCCATCAAGCTCAGTTTATTCTGCCATATGATAGTTTCATTTCACTGGCTTAACTATTCAGCTGTTGAAAACAGCTCCAGCAGAAAATCTTGATTATTCCGATTGCTTGGCAAATTCAATTCAATGGGAGCTTGTGAATGCTTTTAAATAGTCACTGTAACAGAGTTCTGAGTTTATTTCAGTTTTTACAATAGGGGACCACATAAAATATTACTTCTGCTAGAACGTTTTATAGTTATTTTTGAAACCTGAAGCATATGCACTTTCTCAGACTATTCTTCCTGAGGCCAAGTTATAATCACATGATGTCAAATCGAACAGAATTATCCCTTACTGTTTTAGTTGTGAATTACTTCCCACAACTTCTTGTTAAGTGTGCTGCTGTTTGCATGAGCTGTAACCATGCTGAATTTAATAAAAAGGATAATCAATCCTTGCAAATGTTAAAAAACCCAAACAAGATAGTAACAGTGGAGGCTAAACCATTTTCTTAAACATCCGTGTCTTATCAACTGCTTCAAACAGATAAAGCAGGGAAATGCAAATGCTGATTTATTGGCTAAAGTTGGTCAAACTCATGGGCTAAAGTGTCTGCCAGTGCTCAGCTAGCTTACAATTTAGGAGTCTTGTAACTTCGGAGAAACCTGAAGAAATCTCTTCTGACCCTACATGCTATGCTCTTGAAGAAAAATAATGTAAGTGTTCAAAACAAAACACATGTGACACTGTGCCAGTTTAAGCCTGGAATATTGCATAACAGAGAGGACTTGTAACTGAAAGAGGTTTTTGGTTGTTTGGGTTTTTAGGAAGTAAGTTTCAAAAGCATCCCCTCAAAACTATTCACAGTGCGTGTGCTGTATTTCAGCCATATTTTAGATTGCCAGAAGGTGGCATCAAGAGCACCATCAGCTCATGCTCTTTGGAAGAAATACTGTATTCAAAACAAATCACAGAAAGACAAAGTGGTCTTTCACACAGTCCTACTGAAAAAGCTGTGCATCATGGTCCAACACCTTAGCTAACTGACATGGTGCTGACACTGCACACGCTCCTATTAAAATGAATTTCCAATCGTTTAAGCACCATCAGCAACTTACTATAGCACCCAAATGGAAAAATTCATGTTTAACAGCAGTAAATTAATTGGTTGCATCTCTATTCAGCAAATATCAGCATCTAATCGATATCACTCTGTGATATTAAGGATTACAATAAATTAAAGCAGCTATCACATTCATGAGATCATTAGAATTGCTTAGTCTCCTTACAGGTAGCCACTCAGCATCAGACTGTGAAAGGCCAAGTAGTTTCAAAAATAATACAGAGATGAATTACACTTGTTTGGTGTGCTATTTATGACTTGCAGTGCTATCTCTTGGTACCCCAAACTAGAAATACAAGCACAGGCCCATTGGTCTGAAAACAAGCCAGACTACAGTCCTCTGCCCTGTTTGTCTAGTGGGATGTGCCTAAGATCCAGGCTATCAGTACTGTAACTCCACATACTATGAACTTGCAATGGAGCAAATCTCTCCATCAGACAATAAAACTGTTCTTGGCTCAATGGTGATTTTATGGGTTCTGTCTTGCAGGCTTTCCTCCTGCAGTTCAAACAGTAATATAAAAACCTATATTTGTACACTGTTTGCATTTCCTTTTCTAGCTGGACGTTGCTGCTTGACACCCTTGATTATGTAGCAAATCTACTTATGTCATTTTTCAACTTGGTTAACTTTTACAGACATAAAACACAATAACCATAAAACTTGGTTATCACAAAAATATTTAATCCTTTCTGTTTTACATGCCTGTTTCTTCTGGAAGCTACTTAACCTGCTTTCCATTGGCCTACACAATGTCAGTCATGAAGCACTGGGCCTGAAAAAACTTCTCTACCATGACATGTCGCTCTCAGGTAGATAATCTCCAACCTAAACTAGGATTACAATAATCCGTTTACAAACAACAGTCTTCCTCTTACAAACTCTGATTATGACAGCAGTAAACATTTCACACACCAACACAATATTCAAATCAGGGCCTCTGTTAATCAAACAGTGAACAGACTCTAAATAAACCCCTTCCAATACACTTTGGTTTTTTTTCATTTAGAACACAAAGCAGCCAATCTGACTACGTGCTACCATTAAACTACTGAATATCCATGTTAAGCAAACTAATCAACAAAACAACTTCCTGGCTTTTTACACTGATACCAAAAAGAGACAGGATCAGGATCGAGATCCCAAGAGGTTCAAGGCAGCTTTTACCTGGTTCAGATCAGGTGTCCCCTGACTGTAGTTGTACACAGAGTTCTACTGTACCTTCAACGTAACTTGTCTGGCAGCTGCGTTGAAGGCAGGCGCTGACTCCTCCTCTGAAACTTGTAGAACAATGTAGAACAAAGCATTTTTAATGCCATTTTGCTACAGACTGATGAAAAAATTCCAAATGGCAAGTTGTATGCACCAGCAGCCTTTCAATGTCTTCTCAATCCCCTAAAATCATGGGTTTCATATCTGAAGCTTGCACTTTAAGGGCTTGAAAGATGCTTATCACAAGCTACTGCTACCACTTCATAGTATGACTACAGTGTACTGAATCTTAACAGTGCTTTATGCCTGCAAACTATGTGAAAGTTAGAAATGTTATGAAAACAAAGTAATTGTTTCATGATACTGTTCAACAGCTGTGACTATGCCCAATTTCGTGGCCAAACTGGCAATCTCAGCACCCAAAGCCCAGGTTTTAGCACTGTCTTGTTAGATTGTAGATGTTCACCAGATAAGCATACAGAAACACAGAACTGTTGGGGTTGGAAGGGACCTCTGAAGATCATCCAGTCCAAACCTGTCAAGGCAGGGCCACCCAGAGCAGGTTACACAGGAATGTGTTCAGGTAGGTCTGGAATGTGTCCAGAGAGGGAGACTCCACAATCCCCCTGTGCATCCTGTTCCAATGCTCTGACACCCTTAGCGTAAAAATGTTCTTCCTCACATTGAGGTGAAACTTGTGTTTTAGCTTATGGACATTGCTCCTTGCGCTGTTGCTGGGCACCACTAAAAAAAAGAGTCTGGCACCATCCTCCTAGCACTCGCCTCTGAGATACTGACCTGCATTGATGGGATCCACTCTCAGCCTTCCCTTCTCCAGATGTAACAGGCCCAGCTCCCTCAACCCCTCCTCATAAAAGAGATGCTGCAGATCCCTGATCATGCTTGGGGCCTCTACTGGACCCTTTCCAACAGCCCCTTGTCTTTCTTGTAAAGGAGCCCAGAACTGGTCCCAGGACTCCAGATGTGGCCTCACCAAGATTGAGTAGAGAGGATCACTTCCCTTGACTGCTGCCACACTCCTCCAACATACTCCAGGATACATCCTTGCCTCTCCAGGCTCAAGGGAACACTGCTGGCTCATAACCAACTGATCATCTATCAACACTCCCAGGTCCTTCTCAGCTGAGCTGCTCTCTAGTAGTATTAGAACCATCACCTCTGATTATCCCTCCAATATCACCATCAGTAACCAGAAGAAATTCTATTATTAACAACAGAAAAAGACCTGCCATGCCTACATCAGCAAAGGCAAAACAGAAGAATCAAACACCCCCAAATGTTTGCCTGAGGGCTTGCTAACAAGCAGAAGGCCTGCTATTAACCTAACTAACCGAGCTTCACCACAGCTTCTTAGCAATGCAAAAAGTTAAGCTTAAGACTTTTGGACAGGAGCAAGCACACACCGCTCGGCCCTGCCCGAGGCACGGAACGCTTCTGCTCGCACTGAGTCGCCATGACATTACAAACAGGCAGGCTGCTGCCGACCCCCTGAGATCTACCGCAGCCCCTCAACCGCAGTGGTACTATCAAACGCTTCAGGTAAACGGCAGGGAGATGCTTCAATAACAAAGGGGAACAACCGTGAGCCCACCAGGAGCCCCAACATCAGCACCCGACGCACACAAACACAACGACGATCTCCCCTCCCTCCTGCTCCTTGAGGTAAAGCACCGACCCTCCCCGCCATTAACGCGGCGCATCCTCATAGGCTGCCGTCGCCTGTTGGCCCCGCCCTCTCAAGACACCCCGCCAATCGCGAAGGGCAATGTGTCTCCTCTCCTTTGTGGGCGGGGCTCGGATCCCCCCTCCTCGCTCCGCCAGTGCGGCTGCGCCGGGGCAGCGTGTCGGGCTGTGGTTGGTGGTGCCGCGGCAGCCAATGGGGAAGCGGCACCTCAGAGCCGCCTACCAATCGGCGCGCGAGCCGCTCCGTGCCTGCCGCTGCTGGAGCGCCGCGCCGCGGGTCCCCGCCACGCACGCGATTGGCGGTCGCGCCGCTCGTGTCTCAAGGCGGCAGCCAATCAGAGTGCGCGGCCTCCCTGCGAGGGGCGCGGCGGGCCGGAGCGAGGGGAAGCGGTTTGGCAGTGCCGGGGCTGGCGTGAGGCGCGGCGGTGTCGGGATGAGGCCGAGCGGGCTGTGGGTGCTGCTGCTCCTGCTGGGGCTCACCCAGGTCGCGCTTCTGGCGCGGGCTGCGGCGGTCGAGGAGAATGGCGATGATGGTGAGCGCGGGGGGACTGGCGGCGGGATGGCGGCGAGGCGCGGCCTGGCTCACCACCGAGAGACGCGAGTGTCCGCAGGCCGCTGGGCTGAGGCGGCGGAGGCAGCGGTGTGGGTCCTGCGTGAAGGCGCTGGTGGCCCGGCGAGAATCGTGCAGTCACAGAATGGTTTGGGTTGGAGGGGACATTAAGATCATATAGTGCCAACCGCCTCCCACGGGCAGGGACGCATTCCACTGGAGCAGGTTGCTCCAAGCCCCGTCCAACCTGGCCTTGAACCCGGCCAAGGACGGAGCAGCCACGGCTTCTTTGGGCAGCCTGTGCCAGCGCCTCAGCACCTTCGCAGGGAAGAAATTATTCCTTATATCTGACCTGAACTTCCCCTGTTTCAGTCTGAACCCATCACCCCTTGTCCTATCACCGCAGTCCCTGATGAAAAGTCCCTTTCCAGCTTCCTTGTAGCCCACTTCAGATGCTGGAAGGCTGCTCTGAGGTCTCCACGCAGCTTCTCTTCTCCAGGCTGAAAAGCCCCAATGTTTTTTCTCAGCGTATCTTCATATGGGAGGTGCTCCAACCCCTGATCATCCTCGTGGCCCTCCTCTGGACTTGTTCCAACAGCTCTGTGCCCTTCTTATGTTGGGGACCCAGCGCTGTGTGGCTGCTCTGCCTCACAGGTTCTAAACAGGAGTAAAAACTCACATTTAGCCATGGGGCAGTTACTGACTTTTAAATTGTCACTGGATACGCAATTCCCTTATCTGTTGGCGTGCTCTCTTCCTTGCTCCTCAATTTAGTGCACTCCGTGTGTTTCAAGCCTGTTGAGTTTTTTTTTTCCCCAAAAGGAATGCTGTGTGTTGCTAATTTCTTGATATTTCTTCCCATTGTCTTTGGATTTCTCTGCTGCGTTTCTTCTCCTTTCTCAAATTGGCTGAAACAAAGCTGTTCTGACTTACTAAGTTTAGTGCCTGTATGTAGGAGGCAGGCATTTGAAAATGCTTCTTTTCCTTCGTTTCTCATTTAAGCATCTTTCCTGTTGATTTTTGAGGAAATCCTATGTCTTTTATATTACCTATATTAAAGTGCTGTATGTTGAGTATTAGGAGCTGATCAGGGAAGCCGAATTATGCGTGACTTCCTGAACTCCTGTTCTGCAAATTCTTGCTCAGTGAACAGGCACTGAAACTTGGAGAAACACGTTTGTCAAGTACCTTATCTGTATTACTAACTGTACCATCTGTAGGATAAAGGATCAGGAGATTTTTCTTCTTTTAATAGGATATAGCATCTGCAATAAGGAGATACATATATTTCAGCTTGAAATTTAAAAGGAATATTCTATATTATGTCTTTCTCTGCTTTTAGCTGGAAGACTTGGTTATCATCTCTTTGTAGCATGTGACAAAGCCTGGTACTGATTTCCCCCACTCCCTTCGAACGATGAAGTGACAGCAGTGATGTTACAGCTGAGCCTGGGTCCTGTGGCTGATGGCAGTAGCTCAACTTCTTCTGGAGCAGATTCTCATCAGTATTTCTCATTCATGCTGTTCTTCTCATTAGATGAGTTCTTGGGATCAAAGATGCACAGTGATGAAAGGATTTCCTCCTGTGTGCAAGTTGAGCACTAGTGCATTACACAGCTTGAATCATTTTTCTGTTTCTGTTGTGTATCTCAAAATCTGTATAAATCACAAACCAAGCTTTACCAAGCATTTGCTTTAATAATGCAAATAATTAGGCTTTCCTAATTACTTATTACTAATTACCCCTAAAGGATTTTCCGTTTTTGCTCTTGAAACACAGACCTGTATGAAGTAGAATAAATTTACTTTGCAATAAGTGATTAACCTTACGTAAATGAGGTATCAGGTGATGAAAAGTTCAGATGAAACTGGACTTGTTGCACTGAATGGTTTTGGAAGTGGAGTTTGACTCTGGCAGTGAGGCAGATCGCAGCAAGGTTAGCCTGGATCATGACTTTTACACCCTTTGCATCTTACTGAAGGAAAAAGAAGGATCATGTGGAGGATTGATCCACTACAGAAAAATCTGAGGAAGACTGCTTTCATAAAAAGGTTCTTGAATGCCCTGGCAGTAGATTGTGAGTCTTGACTTGGGTGTTTGTGAAAACTGAGCCCAGCCAACTGGGGAACAGTCATTCAGTGTCCTCCTCAAAAGGAAAATTTCAGGCAGAATCCTGAAGTTATGTCCAAGTACAGGTATTTTGTACAGGATTCACTCTGCTTAAAGCAAAGTTACAAGGACAGACTTCTAATAAATGCTGGAAGCTCAGTGAAGCTACTTGTCAGAATTCATTTTGGTTCAAGTGGCTGTCATCCTCAAGGGGGCCTGCCAGCCAGCATCATCTACCTGAAGTCTTAAAGTTGGTGCCATCTCCCTCATGCTTTTCAACTTGTGTAGTCCTGTTGAAATTTGTGGGAATGCTTTGCTGGAATAAAAGGGAGTACTCCATATTCTACTGGAGGGCAGGTTTTAGCTGATAATTGTTGCTTTGTCCACCTTGCTTTGCAAGTAGCTTTAAGAAACAAAGACACTTCAGTCTGAGTCCAGCTGTTTTATTTTAGTGAGCTGCCTTTATAGAAGAATCCATTAACTACTTCTGGTGTTTCAGCTGTCACAGTTAGACTCACTTTGTATCTGTTGCCTTTGACGATAAAACAGCGATGCAGAGGAGACTTCTTTATTCTTTATGAAAACAGCCCTGCTTGCTTATCCCATACTTGGTTAGGTCCCTGAATCAGGGCTTATAGTCCCAACACTAAAGAGGATGTGGAGATAGCTGTGATAATCCTGGGTAGTGAAGCTGGAGTCTACAGAGGGTGAGTTTGCACTCATAAAGCCCAGTTTATAGGTGGGCTTAACTTCTTTATGTTTGGCAATGCCTTCCTTAAGCCAGTTGGGAAAAGCTGGAGTCCTGCTGTTACACACTACTGTCCTGCCATCTTCTAGGAAGAGGTAGTGTGTGTGTGTCTAATGCCTATGACAGTATATCACCATCAAGGAAGTTTTATGTTGTAAAAGCTCTGTAGAGCAAAAGACAAAAACTTACTTTGGTGATGGTTGTTGGATCTAGTGTTTCCATAGGTGATGCTTTGTTCTCAGCTTTCAAATCCATGAGTCCATACCACAATAGCTGTGGTGGCCTTTTTCCTCTGTTGGAGACAGGTAGTTAATGTCGTAAGCAAGAGCAAGAGTCACGATCTGGTGGTTAGTTTCAGACATGCATGAGGAGAATTGGCTGGCTAGTTTTGCTCAGATTCCTTTGTTTCAGGAAAAACCAAGTCAGATGTGATTTGCCTGGAAAAGCAATGGGCATTGGACAACTCGCTGGGAATTCAGACACAGGCTGACCAGGCTCACCCTTCAGTGAAAATTAGCCCTCCAAAGTGCTAGGCACACGTGTCAGCCAAAGTTTTGACTGCTGAAAACTCAGGGTAGTCCCATAGGTATGTGGCTGCCAGAGACTAACTTCAGGGTGTCTGACAGTTCAGCACTTTCACTGCAAGTGCACAGAGGCAGCAACACAGGAGGCATTGTTCACTTGCAAATAGTGCTTTTTGCTGCTTCATAGAGCAGATGAAACAGTAGTAGTTCTTTAAGAAACTTAATCCAGGTGACTACTGTTGTGTGTAAATGATCTCTGTGATCTCTCTCCTTATTAGAAGCTGTGATATTTTGGCGGTGAATAAAATTGGGTTTTAATTAAAATTAACACATTTTTCTTCAGGAGCACATATTGTTTTCTGAGAACATACAGGCTTATTTCTTTAATACCGTCTCCTAACAGAAAAACAGCTATTGCAATTTAGCAGCATCATTTTGTCCACCATGAGCTTGTTCCTTTAGTCTCCAATTGGTCTGAGAATAGTGGGGTTTGGGGTTGTTTTTCATACATGGATACTACACATTTATCATTCTTAACTTAAAAATTCTTGATGAAATCAGCATTTTCAGGATTCTCATGCTTAATCAGTAACTCACATGTGCATGATTTGCTGTCCTACTGCAGTAGCTCCTGTCAGCTTCATCCAAGGCCAGTTAAAGTTAAATGGGGAATAGTTTTGAACAAGAAACCTTCATCTGTTTCTGTGTATTATTTGTTGGCTTGTTTCCTGATCCTGGGATTCCAAGTGGTTCAAAGGACCTTGGTTTCATTGCTTTACAATTTTCATTTGGGATGAGGTGTTTTCACTTCTTGTTTTGCGACTGAAATTCCTTTCAAGTCATTCAGGAGCGTCTGCTTGCCTCAAGTGATAGCATTTAAACAAATGAAAGTTTAAGGAAGCATTTGAGAGATGAAATATTAAAGAAACCATCTCGAATGCCAAACCAGTGAAGACTGAACCAGTTTAAATGTCTTGGCTTCAAGTTTCACATGCAAACTGCTTCAGTAATTTGACAAATCAGCTTTCTCTTTGAAAGACCTGTTCTGGACCATCAGTCTTGGTCCCCTTAAATCTAAGGCCTCCGCAAAACCTCTTTGAAAGATGTTTTTACTCTGTTTATTTCATAAGAGTACCTTGCATCTGCAAAGTGGGTTTTCATGGGACTCCCATGACAGTCACTTTCTTATTTGATGTACACTCAGGCTGCGTCCTTGGTGGTGAACCAGAGCAGGGTGAATGGGAAGCTTCTTCAGTGAATGGCAGACCTGAAACATCACTGTAACTGGAAGATACACTGAAGTTGTTGGGGTGGGATTGAGCAGTCAGGAATATAATGTTCAATTGCTACCTCTAAACCGCTTTGCAAACAGTACCAGTTGAGTTTATAGCAAGTCTGTCTGTTTCTTAGAGCTTCAGATTGGCAGAGCATAGCAGTTGTGGTGTTACAGGTATAGTGATTAAGGGTACAAGAAAACCATTGGGGAGAGATGATATCTGCTTTTTTGGTGCAAGACACACAGTTTTTCTAACTACAGGTTCCTGTGCTTGAAGGAGAGCCGTTTTAGGGCATGTTGGAGGGCTTCTCTTTGAATTCAGCTGTCATTTGCATGCCTTACTTGCCAAACAAAAGAGGTCTGGCTTCCAGATTTCAACGAGATACACAATGTACCTTGGTAGCAACTGTCGCATAGCTCTGTATGTGTCTGTTTTGTTAGATTGCCTGCAAGTGCAAAAGTACATGTTGACACTTTACTGAAATACTGATATTGTTGGCTGGTGTAACGTAAACAAAAGTGAAATGGTCAAACATCTGAGTTCAGGCTCTGTGCAAACTGAGGTAGCTGTCATTGTAACCTGTATTGATACCTTTTTTCTTAACCACAGGATATGCTTAATCCATCTTTAACCTGCTAGTGTTATTTTAATGTTAAAGTTGATACTGTCTAATCCATGTTGCATTTTTACCTCTCCAGAATCTGTTATAAAAGAAACTGATGATGACAGTGATGATGATGATGATGATGAAGATGATGAAGATGATGATGATTCTGAAGTTAAAGAAGAAAACGGTGTATTAATCTTGAATGATGCAAACTTTGACACCTTTACTGCAGACAAGGACACTGTGCTGCTGGAGTTCTATGCACCGTGGTGGGTTCACAGCCTGAGCTACCTCCTTAGGTGCAGGATGGGGTGGCTGTCAGGGGCTTCTCTGACAGGACACAGTCCTAAAAAGTGACTTAGGTTCCAGTTTTGAAGATGATGTAGGAGTACCTTACCTGCAGGAGAAGCACTGGGTACTGCCATAGCCCAGGGTAGGAGATGGTTCTGGTGGTGTGGAGGTACCCTTTTTCTTCACAGATGTGGGTCTTGCTGAGGGATCCCATGCCAAGTGAAGCGCAGTCCTGGTTCTGTACCTGTCAGGGAGCAGAAATGGCCCCAGTGAGCCCTAGAAAAGTCATGCAGTGTGATCTTGCAACCTGCTGTAATCCTTTGGCCTGGTCCACTGAGAACTTGTGTGCTTGCTCATCTAGATGGAGGAATGGAGGGGGCTTCCCTGGTAGGGGTATTGCCAAGAGGTTTTCTTTCTCAAGTTTAAATCTCTGTCCTTGCCAGAACGGTGTAGTGTGAGTAATGACTTGTTTGTTATATCAGTTTAAACAGTGCCTCATACATCTATATATTGATGATAATTCTGCTGGCGTGCTAGGGTACACAGTACCCTAGAGCATTTGGGGGCTACAATGGATTTACCTGCATATAACCAAGACAAAGAATTCAGTCCAGAATGTATCTTCTCTTGCATTCAGTCTTATGGACTAAAACAACAGGGATGGTTTGTGGGGAGAAAGCAAAAATTAATATATTGGCAGTCAAGTTGTTGAGTTAGTGTTGCAGCCAGAGCCTCTTTTCCTGTGTGGCTTAGCGTTATAAATACAACTTACTCATTTGTCCTTTTCTAGTCTTCGAATAGAGAGGGGAACATGATCTTGTGTGAGGTGGAGTTCCATTTTAACTAGTGCCACTCATCGCAGAGAATCCCATCCCTGCTTGGCTGTAGGTACTGTTTCTGCAGCTGTAGTTTTCGTGCATATCTGCATGAAAACTGAACATGAAGCATAATTTATCCAAGCAGAAGGGTGTGGGGTCATAACAAGCTAAACACCTTTTTTTTTCCTCTCCCCCTTCTGCCAGTTGATGGGCTGAGGAGCACAGACTATCTGCTATGCTTTGTTTTCTTCTTTTTTCTGGTTTCATATTCAGCTTGTCAAGCTATATTTAGCTTTTCTAATGCTGGTATCTTCTGTCATACCGGCTTGTGCAGCAGAAGCCTCTGATCTTCCCCAGGAGTTCTGCTGTGACCGCAGAGTGAGAGCAGATGCTGTGGAACTGTGGTGGGTGTGAGATTTCATTAGGTCAGATTAACTGCTGAGTCATTTTTCTGTTCAGTTCCATTCAGGGTGCTAGGTAAAGGAGATAAATCAAGATTAGGAGAAGCTGAAGTCTGAATGAGATCATACTTGGAGGGGAGCGGGGAGGACGGAGAAGTATGATATGAGATGTGTAATGAGATAGAACAGTTGGGGTTTGAACAAACAGCACATTAGCTATAGTAACTTTGTATTTTCATGATCTGAAAATACAGCAAGACAGTACATCCTGGTGATGAACAGCAAAATGCATTTCTCCATCTACTTGTGTCTTCTTCTGGCAGGTGTGGGCATTGCAAGCAGTTTGCTCCTGAATATGAAAAGATAGCCAAAACTCTGAAGGATAATGATCCTCCTATTCCAGTTGCCAAAATAGATGCTACTGCAGCCACTTCGCTAGCGAGTCGTTTTGATGTCAGTGGCTACCCAACCATCAAGATCCTGAAGAAAGGCCAGCCTGTTGACTATGATGGCTCTCGGACAGAAGATGGTAAGCACCAGTCCTTTGTAATTCTCTGTAAGAAAGCAAAGTAGTATATGGTCCTGCTTCTTCATGTGACTATTTTGAAGGGCTTTGATCTTAAGCTAGTTTTACGGGTAGTTGGTAATGCTATTACTGACGAAAGTTTCTAGAAATATGGTTTGACTAGAGGAGGAGGTAGTCTTATGCTTCTTGAAGGATCAGCATCCAATCTGTACATCGACTGTATATAAAGCCACTTGGTTTTTGCTTAAGAGTGGAGAAACAACCTTTTGTGTCTATCTTGAGATGAAATTTTATGCGCTACAGTGCTGCAAGGTACTGATCTGTGTTCTGCATAAGTAAGATGCTCTATGGGATAAAGAGAAGACCTCCTTGGCAATAATGAAGCATAAAGGAGCTTGATTAGGAGAGTGTTCGTGTGTAAGCTTTGGTCCAAGACAGTACTTGCCGCTCTGATTTGAAGTTCTTGATACCAAGTCTTGCATTCACTATGCTGCTAGTATGATAATGCAAACTTGCTAAGCGGGTTTTTAAACTCTGTTTCAGCGATTGTGGCCAAAGTCAAGGAGGTTGCTGACCCCAATTGGACCCCTCCACCAGAAGCTACACTGGTATTGACCCAGGATAATTTTGACGAGGTTGTAAATGACGCTGACATAATCCTAGTGGAGTTCTATGCACCATGGTAAGCAAGAAGGCAGTCACCTCTACCTTCCTAGCACAGCTGTCCTGAGTGTGCTTGGTTTCTGTTGTGCCTCATTTTTAAAGAGGCTTACCTTGTGCAGGTGTGTGCAGCTCTAATCTGGACTGAGGGTCACAGTCGAAGTCACTTGAAGAGTAGGTTGGATGTGTGTCTCAGTGAGAGGTGGTCTCCAAAACTTCCCTAAAGACTTTCCTTGTTTACTCATTTGGGAACACATTGAAAAGACGCTGAAAACCAAAGACAGTTGATCCCCAGTTTAAAAATGGCCTCTAAAAATGAAACTACCTATAATAATGTGACATGGATGTAGAGGCTAGCTTCAGATTGAAGAGACAAGTCTATGTAGACTGAAGTCTGTAGATCAAATAACCCCATTTCTACTTTCTTCATTCTGGAAGACTTTACTGTTCCACTTCAGAGGTAGAAGGTGCATAGCAGGACTCATGGCTTCTAAAAACTGTCCTCCTCTCTCCTTCCCTAGGTGCGGGCACTGCAAAAGGCTTGCTCCAGAGTACGAGAAGGCTGCCCAGGAGCTCAGCAAGCGCACACCTCCCATTCCTCTGGCTAAGGTTGATGCCACTGCTGAAACTGAGCTTGCAAAGAAGTTTGATGTTACTGGTTACCCAACCCTGAAAATATTCCGCAAGGGCAAAGCTTATGACTACAGTGGTCCACGGGAAAAATATGGTACTGCAGCTTCTGCTCCTTCCTATTGGCTGGGGGCTTTGACCACAGATGTTTTGATGTATCTATAGGACTTGCAGGCTTGTTAACATCAGCAATGGTTGTTGGGGAAGCCTGGAAAACTCTGGCCTCATACCTGCATAGGCCAGCAGTATAAATCTGTCTCTAATCTTCATAACGTTTTATGGTGGTACTATAAGTTTTCTTTTAGTATTAGGTTAGTTAAATACCCATGGTGAAGTGCTGGCAGTATGAGTAAATGGGCAGCCTTTATTTGCACTGGAATGCACTGTAAGGACTGGCAAAGTACTCGATATTAGGTTTCACTAAGAGGGAAGACTAAAGACTATCCAAGTAGAACTTTGGTTCATATCGAGAGGCAGTGAAGTGTCTGGAATTCTAGAAAGGAGGGTTACTTGAAAGATGAGCTAATAACCATGGACCTTATGTTTGGTCACTCTTCTGAAACCAGGCTGAAAGGGAATATCCAGAACTGCAGCTTTAAAGTCTTGGACCGTGATTTTGCTGGTTTGGTCTTAAAGACCAAATCTTTATGTCTTAAAGATTTAAAGAACTTAAAGTTCTTGTGGGAGGGCTTTACAGAAAGAAAGGTGTCCACAGGAAATGTGGTATTAAGCAATGTCTTGGAGGGAATGTCTGGACCTTTCAGTTCAGTAAATGTTCTAAGCAACTTTTGGGGGTGGGTTTATCTTGCAGGTATTGTCGACTACATGATTGAGCAGGCTGGGCCTCCATCCAAACAGATTCAGGCTGCCAAGCAGGTGCAGGAATTTCTGAAGGATGGGGACGATGTCATCATTATTGGAGTCTTTAGTGGAGAGACTGACAAAGCCTATCAGCTCTATCAGGAAGCAGGTAAAATATGAATGATATGTCTGTTTTGTTGAGATTCAGCCCAGGACTTTAGGCTCGGAGACATCCTTTATTTCTGCTCTTAGTTCAGTGGGGGGAGGCTGGAGGGCAATAAGAGGAAGGAGTCTGAAGGATGATCTTTCACTTGTATTCTGGCTCATAGCAGATTTTGAGACTATAACTGAAACATCAGCCAGTCACAGGAGATACTTCGTATTGTGTTCTTAAAAACACATGGACTAGAGAGGAGGGAAAATTCCTAGCTGAGGAATGAATCACAACATAAGGCTTTGCTAGCTTTGCCGTCTCGTATGGCCTGTTTCGTATATGACTGTTCTAAAGGCTGGGCTTTGCCAACTTGTTTGGGGTAGGAGGGCCAGAGAAACAATTGTCGTCTACCCCTGGATCAATTTAGCTGTGTCAGTGTTTATTACAAACCTCTCTGACTGTGACATATTGGTGGTCCTGTTAATGGCCATATTTGCTAGCACACAGAAGAGACTAAGCACTTGAAGTGTTCAGTTCCTGTCTGTTACATGATGAAACTCACAATCAGTCTTGGTTTCTGCCAGAGTGGCAGTGTGGACAATTTCCCCCTGGCTATGCCTGCTTCTGGGGCTGCTGTTGTTTGTGGTTATTAGGAGCTGATTTGGTTGCTCCAGCAGGATAAAGAACTGTTTCCCAGGCTGCCACAAAGCTAATAGATGGGTTAGGTGACCTTGTGAGTTCCTTTCCAGCTCTACTTCCTGCTATTTGGGGGGAAGCCAAGAGGAAGGAGACTGATAAGCAAATAGCTGTTTCACTGGGTATGCTTTGGAAGCTGCTCAAGGTTTTTGAATATGTAGAATAGCTCATGCAGTAGATGGGTTGTTGAACAGCATTCAAATAGTGCTACTTGAATTGAATGTATTTTTGCATGCACCTCACCCCTGGATGAGAGCTGTTCTCCAGACTCTTGGTGTTCTCATGTCCCACTGAGAATGGAGAGTTTCCTTGCAGTGCAGCCTTAAGATTCCAGTCAGAGGCTGACACTCACTTCTTGATGACATTCCTTCTTCCTAACCTTAATTTTCAGCTAACGGTTTAAGAGAAGATTACAAGTTCCATCACACCTTTAGCAATGAGATTGCAAAACTATTGAAAGCATCTCCAGGAACAGTGGTTGTCATGCAGCCAGAAAAATTTCAGTCAAAGCACGAGCCCAAGATGCGTGTTTTGGATCTTAAAGTGAGTACCTGATTCAAAGCTAGACACTTTGTGTATGGGTTGAAGGTTCTCTTTGTATAGATGAGCAATTAACGTCTTGTTAGGAGCACTCCACTAGATATTTGAAGTAACCTGTTTGTCCCCTAAAGCTGTGTTGCTTTGAGAAAGTTTTGTGGGACTAACATAGAGGTTATGTATTCAAATCATAATTTACCATTAAAGTTTTCAGTTTAAGTGTAGGATGCTTAATTATCTTAGCACTCAAAGGTATGAAGAATATGGTGGCAGCATTGTTAATAGCATGCCCTTGTTTCTCATTCATGTATGCATCAATATTTAGCTTTCAGTACTGTGTAACTTAAATCCATTTCTCTGAACTTTTTCCTCAATTTTTTTTAAGCAGGATTCTACAAATGAATCAGAGATTAAAGAGCACGTGATGAAATATGCTTTGCCTCTGGTTGGCCATCGCAAGCCTTCCAATGATGCTAAAAGATATGCTAAACATCCTCTGGTGGTTGTCTATTACTCTGTAGACTTCAGTTTTGACTATCGTGTTGGTAAGTTTGCTGAGATCACTGTTGCTCCACTTCAGAAGGAAGCAAGCAGGAAGTGACAAGAAGTTACTAATCCCATTGTGTTCTTGTTTTTCAGCTACCCAGTACTGGAGAGGCAAAGTCCTGGAAGTGGCTAAAGACTTCCCTGAATACGTGTTTGCTGTTTCTGATGAAGAAGATTATTCTACTGAAATAAAAGATCTGGGCCTGCTTGAGAGTGGAGAGGATGTCAATGTGGCCATCCTGGATGAAGGTGGCAAGAAATATGCCATGGAGCCAGAAGAGTTTGACTCTGATGTACTCAGGCAATTTGTGATGGCATTCAAAAAAGGTACAGTTTCTAAAATAGGGTTTGCTCTGTGTCCCCTTCCAAGAGTCTCTCCTGAGGCAGTGGCTACAATAAAGTCATATGTGCAACAGGGCAGTGCTCTGTGGATTAAAGCCTTTGGATGATTCTTGCCTTTTTGTTTTAAATCTTACTTAATTTTCTTCGTTGCTTGAGCTATGCTTTGGCATCTAGCTATATTCTG
Organism: Forpus xanthops; assembly: GCA_032466535.1. Taxonomy (NCBI): domain Eukaryota; kingdom Metazoa; phylum Chordata; class Aves; order Psittaciformes; family Psittacidae; genus Forpus; species Forpus xanthops. Next base: position 22,366 of record JASSUY010033798.1, read on the forward strand.
AACTTGAGCATGTCTGGCGAGCCTAAAGTGTTCTTGCAGCTTTGAAGGGTAAGGTGATCCTACATATTTGGGACTAGTTTGCTAAATCACTGCCTAATACATTGTGGATGGACAGTCATAAAGAGAGAGAGAAAGGTTCTAGGGAATTGAGAAACAAATTATTGCCTGTATTCACAAGGCTATAGTGCTAAAAGGTCACCAGCAAACTCGCCTATCTATCATGCAGAGGTAAGTTCATTTACTGGCGCAGTGCTGTTTCCTGGTGGGGTGATGTACTTCTGCCCTTTTGGGCGAGACTGTAAGGACCACTCTTACTGTATTCTAACATAGTGTGTTTGGTTTCCTTCTAGGAAAACTGAAGCCTATTGTGAAGTCCCAGCCAGTGCCAAAAAACAACAAAGGGCCTGTGAAAGTGGTAGTGGGTAAAACTTTTGATACCGTAGTCATGGATCCAAAGAATGATGTTCTCATAGAGTTCTATGCCCCATGGTGTGGCCATTGCAAGAAACTAGAACCAGTGTACACCGAGCTAGGCAAAAAATACAAGAATGAGAAAAACCTGATCATAGCCAAGATGGATGCTACTGCCAACGACGTGACAAATGACCGCTATAAAGTGGAAGGATTCCCCACTATCTACTTTGCTCCGAAGGACAAGAAGAACAACCCTATTAAATTTGAAGGCGGGGACCGAGATTTAGAGCATCTGAGCAAATTTATAGAGGAGCATGCCACAAAACTCTCCAGAACAAAAGAAGAGCTTTAGATAAGATGAGGGTGGTGAATAAAAATTGTTTGTACGTTGTAGTTAAAAGCAAGTTACTGACAGAACCTTGAGAGAAGAATTAAGCAAGGAAATTCTTGAGCAGTAAAGTAATTACAGTATCTTTTTTTACATGGCAGAAGAGTTTTTTCTGGACACTGAGCTCCTCTGATACGAACGTCTTCCCTTGGTTTTGGTCTTTGGAGAAAAATACATCCTTTATTTTTTTGTGACTATCTTGAGCTTGGTTATTTGACCCTAGTGCAGCTGGTTTTTAAGTTCAAAGATAATACCAAAAAAAGAGAACCAGATCCCTCTGCCAAACAGATTTCTCTGTCTTATTTGTTGGTGTGGTTACCAGGGGGGCAGTGTTTTGATCCAGTCGCTATTCTGTTATGTTTCTTTATACCTATTCATATAACTGTATCACTGTATTTATTGCTGAGGGAAAGAATGGAGGGTTTTTTTTTAAAGTAGGGACAAGGTATTAAGTCCTTTTGAGATGAGACACAGTGACTGACAAACTAAATATGCTTTAGACCTGTCTACTTTTGCTCTGTGCCCCTCTGTAGAGAGGGCAATGCTAAAATAGCAAGTTTTTCTAATTTACCTTTCTTATTGACCATATTGGCCCATTTATATCTTAGTCTTCCCAAATATGGTAATGCTTGGATCCTGCTGTCAGATCTGTGTGTTACTGTCTCCTTTTGCAGAGAGGAAAGTTTGGTAGTGATTCTTTGGGGAAGCAGACTGAGACCTTCTGATGAACCTTATGCAGTTACTGCAGGTACAAAGGATGGTCACATCAATTCTGCACTCCACTTGGGAGTATGTTTGTCTAAAAGTGGATTTTGATCTTGAATGTCACAATAGTAAGCCCATAAATTTAAAGGACATATTGGGGTGGCAGGTTTATGTACTCCAGAAGCACTGTCTGCCTCTTCTCAGAGCTGTGATACTGTCGTGTGTGCAGCTTAAGTGTCGCTGGGGCAGTTTTGATGCACATTTCGTTTTACAGGTAGTGCTTCTCTCCTAGCAGCACTGCTTTCTGTCCGTAGAAGACCGTTATCATCAGTCTTCCTTCAGTATTTCCTTGTCACATTAGTTTTCAGCTTTCCGCACAGTGTGCAAATCTGAAACCACCACTCAAGTTTTTTCTTCAGGGGAGACGCAGCCTTCTATGTAGCAAGAATAAACCCATGTCCAGGAGGTGGCTATTGTATAGTGCAAGTACCCAAAGGGGCATGCAAGGGGATATGTAATCCTTTTACTTCCCTACTGCAGTTTGCATCCTTGTTGAAGTGACTGATGCCTTGACAGGGGACTGTTCCTCACTGTTAGCCTATTTAGTAAAGCATGAATGTTGCATTATCCTTGCAGAGGCCTATGAGGCTGCATGAAGGCTTTCTCTTAGAAATTTAGCTGAAGCCAGTGACCAAAGCTCACCAGCAGATTATGAATGAAGGGGACAGTATCAGATCTCTACAGTGTCAGGGTGTGCTTGAATGCCATTCAGGTCCTGTTGTTTATCAGTGAAAACTGGGAAGTGCTAAGCAGCTATTCAGGATCAGATCTCAATTGCTGCTTTGTGATAAAGTATAATCATTCATTTCAGGCCTTGGCTTTGTCAATCTCTTCATGCTAGAGGGCTTTTTCTCTGCTGTCCTTAGGCGTACAGCTATCTGTCAAGCTTAGGCAATATTTCACCTAGAAAACTCTTACCCAAGTGCATTATCATCCCATCATTTGCAGTTTCAGTTTGCAGCTTTTCTGTAGGGCCTTCAAAGGCTATGATCTGTGGTAAATGTCCTGTGCAGGCAACAGGACTAAGCTCAGGCTGAGCTGAGCACCAGCTGACATTAGTAGTGACTTTTTCAGCTTTAGAAAGCGGTAGCAAGTTCTGTCCTGTCTGCCAGCTGAGATCAGCTCAGTTCTTCAAATAACACTTCAAGGCACAGACTTCTTGAATCTGTTCTTCAGCATTGTTCAGTTTCTATCCTGAAGCAAATACCTCACTTAATACTGCAGGGAACTAAACTGCTCCTGCTTAGTAGTTGCAGGCTTACAGAGATTTACTCCAAAACAGATGTTGTGTAACCAACAGGAGGATATGGCTAAATATAGACCATGTGGGAGGGAGGGTGAGAAGACTGCAGTGAGAGCTGAAGCTCCATTCTTTCGGAGGCAGTAAGTTTTAAGTATGAAAGATTGTTACTTCTCCTCTTGCAGGCACTAACTTCCTAACGCTGTCATTGCCAGTGCTGTGTTGTTTCTGTAGACTGCTCCCTCCCAGCAAAAGCTGACACCAGTCTGGGTTGAAAACAGCCTCTGGGACTTGCTGGGAGCCTTGGTGGCAATAAAAGGCTGGAGGTCCAGGGCAGTGTCCAAGGTGTGCTTGCACAGCACTCCAGCCACCTTCTTCTTCCTTGCCTCCGCGGGTGGAGGCAGCCTGGTACACAGTTACTTCCGGACTGAATTCTGTTCTGGAGCAGCAGTGTCCAAGTCAGATCTGAGTGAGGAAGAGGAATACACTAGCTGTAGTGTTGCTGGCTTTAGCTTCTTGACAGCTGTGAGCTGCAAAGGCAGACAGTGTAATCCCAGGCAGGTTATAGGTTTAGACTGATCTGTTGAGGGAATCAGGATCTGATCCATCTTCACACTAGTGTCATCTGTCCACATTTCCTGCAGGTCCTTGGCTGTACCACACATATTGGCAGGTAAACCTCGTAAGTGATGTGTTTATCTTGACCATTTCCCAGTAAGATCATAGATCAGTTAGGGTTGGAAAGGACCTTGTTCAGATGATCTTAAGATCCTTTCCAGCCCATTGCCTCTCAACTTCGGATGAAGTTGTACTGGAAAGCAAACTGCTTTCCTTAGCTCTGGTACCCTGTCCCCTGCTCTGTGCACTGTCAACACTTCATCAGCTCTCTGTGAAACTCACTGGGCTGGCTACATCCTTAGATCTGCTGTCTCTGTAGAGTGTTAAAACACTCAACCTGAAAAGTGCTATTACTGTGACTGATTGAGGGAGCTCCTTTGAGGACCTGCTTTGAGCTACAGCTCAGGAGTATATGGATCATTCCCAATTATAGTTTCAGGTGGAAGAAAGCCTTCAGTTTGTGCTTCAGCAGGGGGCTGATTTGTGAAGTAATAACAGTTCCTGGGTAGGCTCCAAGGAGCCTGGCCTGGTGCAAGTATCTCTGACACATGCATCCTTTAGAAAACAACTCTTTCTGTAAACTATAGCACATCTTTAAGCAGTCAGACTTGAGACTTCTTCAGGGCCAGTTTCTTTCCCTGAAGGCGTAAGGACTGGGATAAGCAGCAAGTCTAGCACAGCTGGTGTTCCATGAGGACTGAGCTTGTGTCTATGGGACATTCAAAGTGAAAGTACTGACCTGGGACCTTGATACTGCATTGAGTGGTAGGTTTTTGGTACAGGAAGAGATTGTTAACGGTAGAGGGACAGGTGTCTTTGCAATCAAGGTTATTACTTATACACTAAATGATCTTATACTTCAGAGCCGTTAATTACTGTGATGCCTGGGTATTGCCTAAGGTTTGGCAGGGGCAAGCAAGCAAGGCACTGCTGGGTTTAAACTTTGTGAAGAAGTCCTCTTGTACTGTGTAGAGGAGACAAGCTTCTGAAAAGTAGGACATGAATAAAGATATATAATACAGGTTAAAGGCTTTTCAGAAAGTAGCATTTAACTGGTCAGACTTGTGTCTTTTCTTTTGTGGTAGCCACTACAAACTGTCAGTGCTCCGGGGGCTCTTTGCTCACAGCCCACATTGGAAATGGGCAAGAATTGGAGGACTGAATATTGCAGTCTGTAAACTCAACCCTTGATGTGGTGTACTGAGTCCATCAAGTCCCGTGCAAGCATGTAGTGCACTTCATAAGACTGGTGAAGAGCCTTGTGTGTGTGTGTGTGTGTTAGGGAATTTGGCTTTGGTTTGCTGTAGAAAAAGTTTCACAACTGAAGCAGTGCAGAGCAGGGCTCTGTCAGCAAAAGACACAGAAATGCTGTAGCATCTCTCCTCTGATGCCAGGGTTTTTCAGCCAGTGTTACTGTGCAGCTTGAAGTACGGAGGTGTAACAGGAATCCCTGAGCATCACTGCAGTGCAATTCAGGGGAGGGCTCCCAGTTACCAACTCAGAATGGTTCCCCTTTCTTTCCTGCTGGGTCTCATGGTACATTGCGTGAAGCCATGCAGCCATGGGCAGGAAAAGCATTTTCCTGACATGTGTGACCTGTCTTGGTACCTGTTTCCAGAATCACATAGAGCTTACAAGTCTGCTTGTTTTCTTTCAGTTTCTTAGGTTGCTCTGCATTGAAGCTGGTTCCTTGAGACATAGCCCTGTGTGCTCTCATTGTGCTGTTGTCTGACCCTTTGCAGCATTGCTTTCTGCATCATTCCTGAATGCCTGGACAAGCTCTGTACACACCATGACATCTAAATTGTCATGTCTTTGCAGAGGCTGGGTGAGACATGGGTCTGGAAGGGCTTGGGTCCAGAAGGACATGGTCATTCTCCAGTTTCATTTCAGCATATAGAGGGGAAGAGATTTGCTCTGTGAATTGCCGTTGATCCTTAAGTTAGGAAGGTGGAAGTTTCAGAAATGCCGCTTGTTCAAATCCCAAGGTGTATGTGGTTTGATTAACAAAAAGGTAAAGGAGATAAAGCTAGATTTAATGTAAGTGCACAAAGAAAACTGTTATGGCAATTGGTAACCAAATCCTCTGATGGATTTCCATATGCTGGGGTTTTGAACAGCCAGTTGTTTCTTCATAGTGAAAGCTGATGCTTGTCAGCCTGCTCTTGCTTAATGCTCTCCTTCTTGCTTTGACCAAGTTTGCTTTGCCTTTCTAAAATTCAGTATGCTTTGTCTTGCAACAGAGGAGAAATCATCTGTGATACAGCTACTAAACTGCTGCTCAGAATGGTAGAAGCAGAGTAAGAGAAAATACAGCAGAAATTGGGCCCCCAAAAAAGCAAATGGTAACTGAAATGTCCATAAAGTCAGAGAAACCAAGCCTAGAAAGGACCATTTACTCTTCGATTCTGATTGCTTTAGTTATCGGGTCATTAGTTTTCATCTTTCTGTGTGCAGCCTAATAACTTGTATTTAATGTATGCAACACAACCAAAGTTCTGCAACTCTTAAGTGCTGATGCTACATTAATATTGATTTCTAAGCCACAGAATGCATTCAGGAAAGGGAACTTGCCTCTTAAGAGGTACTGCTTTGAGTAAGGAAGGCAGTTTTGCATTCGCTTGCCATGTGAAATACTTAATATGTTACTTTTGCTAATGTCTTTGGAAAGTAGATTTTAGCCATGTATTTTAATGTGGGGTTTGGCTGCTCTTTTGTGCTTTGAGTTGTTTTTGGTCTTACAGTATCAAGAGGATATGAAAACTAAAGGACAGCAGGAAAACTCCAGTAGCTGAATAATGCCATAGCTCTTCCCCAGCCAGCAGATCTTCACAGAGGGTGTAGTGATGGATGGGTTGAGCTTTGTTCAGGGAGCCTGGAAGAGCAGTAATAGGGCAGATGCAAATCCAGAGAGGTGTTTATTGATGTTCTACACAGTTCATTCAAATGTAAGTGACCTTACTAATAATCTGCCTGTTTTGCTGAGAGATCACCCTTAATGTTCGATTTGAACAAACCAGCCAACCTTTAAATAGAAAAACCACATTTTAAATAAAAAAAGGAAAAGGTTACAGCAGGCTTTGCTTTTCATTCTTTCACTACCAAGATGCACCACAAGTACTAAGGAGATCCTGGAAGCATGCTGGTTTCTGTAGGGACACAGCAGTTGGGTGTCAGGGCAGCACTTCCTCAATACTGTCCGAAAGAACAGGTAAGGATCAGAAAGTCTTTGATCACAGTGATGTGGCCACAACTTTAGTGGTAGGAGAAATTCAGTATGTTCTTGGGTTTTTTTTTTGTCCCAACAGTGGACAAAACCCCAATGGTTTGGGTTGTTTTTTTTTTTTTTTGCCCCAACAATGCCTGTTTTACTGAGAACTGTAGGAATGGCCAACCTTCATCAGACGTACAGTACCTAAACTCAGCAGCCTGAAGGATCCTGTTGAGCTATGTATAAGGAACAAGCCAACCTTTTGGCTGTGAAATGCTGTACTTTGAAAGACCAGACCTAACTCTGATGGAAAACACTGCTTGGAAGTTAAAAGGGAAGTAACAGGCAGTACCAGGCAATTCAGCTGTCACCAATGTATGCCACTAGAAAATACAAATCAGTAACTATGGGAATGAAAGAAAACCTGGGAGAAGATTCAGGCTGAGAAATGAATCAGCTCAGTCATAGAATAAGTAGAATAGTATGAAGATGTTATAGTGGGAACTGTAGATGTGTTACTGCTTGGAAGCAGGGAAGGAAAAAAGGCACAAAATTGATTTTGTTTGAAACCTTCCTCATTTTCATTAATGGCAAGATGAAATCAGTAACCAATTTACACCACACATTTTTAATGGTGATAAAGGATTTAAAGAGTATTGCCTGACTCAGAGAGGTGCTCCTCTAACAGGCAAAACCTAACAGCTAAATTTAGTTGCTTCAGCAACTTTGACTTCAAGGACCACCCAAATGCACTCAGAAACATACTGTTGGACTCGTGTTTGTTTGCCATGGGAAGGCAGTGGGTTTTACGTGGTTCTCTAGTGTCTATGATGCTTCCTTTCTCCCAGGTCAAGTTTTCTTTCTTCTCTTTCACTAACTTGAAGCCAGTGTTTACCTTTCAAGAATAGGAAAGATATATAAAGCGTTACGGTGGCAATGACATTTCCCTCATCACAAGTCATGATTTATTAAGTCAAATACTCAGCACCTAACAATAGGTAACTGAAATATAGAGGCTGAAGTTTGGTATCTGGGATGCACCTACAGGGGGAAGATCCTGCTGGTTTGGGAAAGCTAAGTGCCTGAGACAAGATCCAAAACAAACCGGATGGCGAGTCATGAGCAATGAAGCTCCAGCCACCAGGAAATGTTGAGGAAAGGGCCCAGCAGCCACCCCTCTTCCAGGCCCTAGATTTCTTGAGGTCCTGGGAATGTGCTGGCAGTCTGTTGTGATCCTCAGCATAAAACTCCCTCTGGAAAGCAGGTGCCGGACATGCTCCATCAAAGAATTTCTCTTGAAGCAGGAGCTGTGACCCTCTGTTTTTATAACAGTGGTTTCTCCAAACTGCCCTGAATTCCTCAGTCTTTGGCTCTCCTGAGGTGGCCATGTTCCCTGAGCCCAGATTTTGGATCGTTCATCATCCCTCCCCTCCCCAGCCTCACAGTTTTCCCTAAACCACAAGCCTGATACGCTGTTGGGTTTGCCCTGGAGCTTTAACCCGCCACGACTTCTGATTCTTCCTCCCTTCTAGCCTTTATTTTCTGTTGGTTTTTTAGACTCTCTAATGCAGGGTTTAACTATTTGTAATGCCACAATGGAGTCTGCAATACATCTGCAGGCAGAGCAGCGGCTGCAGGAAGCGCGGGGCTGGTAATCCCGTGTCATCCCGGTCCACATCCACACTGGCCGCTGGGAGGTGCGGTTACTCCTTATGGAGCAAGGTCGGTGTCAAAGGGTCATGCGTAAGAAGCATCCTGCTGTGCTTTGCGTGTCATGGAGCTAATCCGAATTAGGATCTGTTCTGTGCTTTGGAGGCTGGGATGCAAACTGAACCACCAAGAATTCAGTGGGAAGTAAAGGGTTTTTACTTTTCGGGGTGGTTTCCCTTGTGCTAAGTAAAACTGAGACACTGGGAACGGTGGATTAATAATGCATAGAATCACAGAATGGTTTGAGTTGGAAAGGACCTCAAAGCTCATTCAGTTCCAACCTGATGCCATACCCCCAGCCACTAGAGCAGGTTGCTCCAAGCCCGTCCAACCTGACCTGAACGCTGCCGGGTATGGGGCAGCCGCAGCTTCTCTGTGGCTTCCCTGTGCCAGCGCCTCAGCACCCTCAGGGAAGAACTTCCCAGTGCCGAACCTCAGTGTCCCCTCTGTCAGTTTAAAGCTGCTGTCGTTGCGCTGTGACTGCAGCCCCTTGTATAAAGCCCCTCTGCAGGGCGGTGCAAAAGACTAGTCAAGTGCAGTAGTGGGAAGGGGGGAAAGAGAGAACGAGGAGATCAATCTGTAACTGACTGTGAACAATCAATTGAGATAACCCACTACATTCGGACCAGCCGAAACTTCTGCCTCCCCGCAAAGCAATTTATACCTCCCTCACTTTAATTACTCTGCAGTTAGGGCTAGTGAGGAAGTGGTACTGTAGCCTTTCCTCTGACAATGCATTCTCTCTTTCAATCGCAACAGGACCATATAAGCCACGATAGCCACAAAACGAAGCGCCCCTTTTCCTTTTCCCTTTCCCTGGGTGGCCGCGCCGCATCCTGGGAATGTGGATATGCAAATAACGAGATCCCGCGCGTTGCTGTTTCCCGCCGCAGGGGAGGGGTGGTGGGTGAGGGTGGAGAGCGGTCCTCCTCCCATCCAAACTCTCCTCCAGCGCTCCAACATCGAAAACGTATATTGAGTCACCTTGGCGAGTGCTTAGGGGTAACGCACGGTCAGAAGCAAGGTGCTAGATGTGGAACTTGGTGTCTGAGAGCTTCCCTTCAGCGTGTTTTACAGATGCTTCTGCGTGTAACGAGGACAGTGTCAATAAGCAGTGATTCATGTGATTTAGTTTCCCCTGGGCTGCTCTCTCCTTTCTCGAGAGGGCTGGTTTTGCTGTGGGAACACAGCATGTCCCTTCCGCCTAGAGGACCCCTGGGCCAGATGCAGACACATTCTCTCCTGTAGTTAAGCGTAAGTTATCTCTTTAATAGCTACCTTTTTCCTTTCCCGAAGGCCTTTTATTATTGAAGAAAGCTGGGTTCTCCCGGGCTGGGAGGGCTCTCGGATTTCTCTCTGAAGGCATACTCATCTCCATTGGCCGTTAGGTCTAGTGTAACTTTTCATTGCAAGTGTCTCCATAACTGACTTCAGATGCTTCCCTGCTCAGCATCTCATCAAACTTGCTATGATACATTCTGGAGAGATCTGTCCTGGTTAAAAGATGGGGAGGAGAATGTGCAGTTTCATCCCCATGGTCCTGTTCTGGTGAGTGTACAGCAAGATGAAACATGCCCAGGCTGCATGTGACTTCTGCTCTCGCTGCAGAAAGGCACAAGTATTTGGTTAAGTTCCCAATACATAAGCAGGAGGAGACCATCTGCCTCTCCCCCCTTGCTGTGCTTACATAGTGGCTCCCCCTTGACCCTTCCCATAGCCACGGGGATAGGTGCTCTTTTCCTGTGGTGGCCTTGCGAACTGGCACTGCAATTGCTTTTGCATGATGTTTGGAGAGGAGCCGCAGCGAAAGGCTGATGGAGTAACTGTTAAAAAATCTGATTCCTCTCATGGATTTGAAGTGACCCATGATTATAGACAGAAACATGAGGTAGGACAAACTGTAGCAGGAAAGGAAACTCGACGCAGACAGACAGCTTTCAGAAGGGCTCTGTTATGTACAGAAATCAGCTAGATGACCCCTCTCTACAGCAGCAAAACCTGAAACAGAATGTGGTAAAGCAGAGAGAAATCCTCCAAGGGCAACAGTTGCTGTACTTGCTTTGGAAACATGATAAACATTCCCCTGAATGTTCATTTTTCATCATGCTGAAGAAACCCATCTGTAGAAGAGGTGGGTGAAGACGCAGTAAAAGGGTGACAGTTGGCAAAAGGTAGGTGCTTCAATATTTGGGTGAATTACTGCTTGCAATGTTTTGACTTTTTGTTTTGCAGCTTTTCCAGCTATTCAAAAGTAAAACCTTCATATCCAATCTTTATCTTGCATTTTCGGAGCATGGGCTGCAATCAAATAGAGTCAGAGATAATCACCAAGATGCTAAGCTCCTGCACTTTGGTATTAATTTATTCTCCCTTTCTTTTTTTCTTCTATGAAATTCTTACTACATGTCATTACTACAAACTGAGTGAGCTCTGGTCTGTTTGATTTAGTCTGGGTTTCTCTTTTACTTGCTTATTAGAAGGTCATGACTCAGATCTTTATCTGCCCAGCTTTCTCTTCTGGAACCAATTACAAATCAAGTCCAACTTGTTGTCTGGTCCTGCTTACAGACAGAACTCTTCAACAGCAGAAAGTATTGGAAACTATTTGGAGTCTGTGGTGCCATTCACTGTGGCTACAGAAATTTTCATCACCATGGAATTGTTTACAAATTGGTTTATTTTATCTATGCTCTTTGACTTCTCTGAAAATTGGGTTGGTGGGTTTTTTTTCCAAGGGAACCTTTCACTGTACTATAGCTGTCTTATTCCAGCTAGCACATGAAATGGAAACCTATTACATCTTATTTTTATCCTTGCTGATAATTAGGCCTCCACCTTCAGTAAGTGTAAACCGGTATTGCTTTATTAACATCAATTACTGTTAGCTATTAGTTACATCAAAAAAGGAGCCCACATGTCTCAACAAAACCAGCACCCCCTCTGACAGACAACAGTACAGACGACAGGCAAGAGACACTTGCCTGCAAGCTCCTTAAGGCAGAGATTTAATGTGTTCCAATTTACATCATCTACAGTCTTTGGAGTATTCATAGGGCTAGGACAGTGACAGGGAATGATGCACACGTATTTCAGCATGTTCTTAAAGCATATACCTCCTTTAGATGTGTAACCTGCCACTGGTTTAAATTGGCGGGGAATGACTTCTTGAATTATAGATCTGTATTTTGAGGACAACAGAGAAAATGATTTCATGTGACATTGTTAGCAGCACTTCCTTCTGAGGCCAAGTAAGACTTGGTTTTCTCTTGCCCAGTGTTTCAGTCCTAAAAGACAGAACCTGCATTGTTGTGGAAACATTATGTGTTTTCTGGGTGGAAAAGAAAAAATGAAGTACCTGGAATTAAACATTCATTTTTTTGTTGTTTCCTTCTTAGCTTCCATACAATTTGGATTTTGGGAAAACTCTCTCCCCATTGGGAATTCATTAAAATGACTTTATTTAATCTCTGCAGACTATAGGTATTTGTGCATTCAGAGCCTTCTAACACCTTTCCCTAGGGAACGCTTGCTGAAGTAGCAAAGCTTTTTTGGCAGAGGTAATGATGTTGCATATTTGCAATTACTATTCCTTACTCTAAGCATCTCATACCTCCAGAATTCTGTTTAAACAGCAAAACAAACTTCTAGTGATAGGATAACTTTGCCTAGAGAGAAGGTACTATGTCTGACTGTACTTTGAGCTATGTTCTGGTCAGAATGCTGGTTTTGTTTCAAGGAGAAGGTTTTGTAATCTGTTAGCCTTATGTAAAACTCAGCTAAAAGAAATGGAGGAAATTTCACAAGAAACTTGGTCATATCACAAGGAAGATGACTTTTGCGTATTTTTATTTACCACAATTTGACTCTTGAAAATTTATGGCGTAGATGTTGTGGCCAAAACTGTTGTGATGAGTGTCTAAAGACTGATGTGGAGAGTAGGAAGGCAACAGTTTTCCTTTTGCAGCTTAGTTTGGAGACAGTGAACAGCACAGACTGTCCTGCAGAAGGTAAAGGTGTTGTGCCTGATGAAGCATGCACCACACCTCTGTGGAGGGTCAGGAATGCAATGCACGCATCAACTGTGGGTCTGAGGAGTGCACCCACCCCTACACAGGGAAGTTACTGTCCTAGTAGGTAGAGCAGGCTCTGCTGCAGTGTGGTGCAACTCCATGGAGGATATTTCCTTCTCTCCTAGGAAAAGAGCTCTCTAGCATCCACCTCTGGAACTGGGGCTAATGGTTGATGACTGGATTTTGTCTCCCCAGTGGAAATTGTGTTAGTCTCAATTAAGCCACCTCAGCCTTTTTTTTTTATTTGCTCTGCTGAGCTCCATGGGTCTGAGGTGGAAAAACCCAGCTGCTCTGTAAATAAGCTACTTTGATCCTAAAAAGACCTCTGAGTCTGCAAGAAGTGGTTAAAAATTCCTAATGAAATTTCCTCTTGGGGAATCAAACTAAGAGCACGTGGTTGTACATGCCAGTTCCTCTTCCGCTATATCCTTTATATCGCATCCCTCAGTGTAACCCTCAGCTGTTGCAGCATATATCACATAGTAATGAAAAGTTCACTAGCTTTTGCTTTACAATATTGTAGTACTTAATATTCCAATAATTGATACTCTAGGTGATTAATAAAATCAGTCCATGAAATTTCATTGGAAACCTAGCACCTGAATACAAATTTCACAGGTTCAAAAATGTTTTGAAGAGAAGGAATTTTCTAGAAGAATAGCCATCATGCAAACAAAGGCATTCTTACCTACAAATGTAAGGTACAGTGTAAAGACTTGCCGCCCAAAATAGATGTTGATCTGACAGTTGTATTTGGTAGGAATGTATCTACTTATCTATTGACTGCAAATCAGCTATGAGATGTAATCAGTGGAGCTGACTGTACAGTCTTAGTGGACACCCAAATACTTACTAGAAAGTTCTAATATTTAAAACCTGAAAGTTTAAATTCTTGCTCAGTTCAGAACAGCTCATTTTTTGAAGGAGATGCTGTGAGGCCTACCTTTCTCTACGCTTCTTACAACAGCACACGTTCAGCCTCTTATTTTTATAGTGATTGCCTCTTCTTCTAATCAGAATTGGTGACCTCCAGGATATTTAATAAAGGATGTTAATGAAACTGCTTGTTCCCGGTAGGAAAATACATTATAAACTGGCATTTTCCTAGCAGTAAGTCTTAAGAAATGGGACCATATACTGCCTTCATAGCTGAATCCCTTTGGATCTGAGTGTACCAGCAATTAAAGTGGATGCAAGAAGAACTACTGGCAATGACAAAGCGATGCCCCATCCCTGGAGACAGCTAAGGCCAGGCTGGATGTGGTTCTGAGCAACTTGGTCTAATTGAAGATGTCCCTGCCCATGGCAGGGGGTTGAACTGGATGAGCTTTGAAGGTCCCTTCCAATCCATTCCATGATTCAATGGTTCTGTGCTATTTATGCCTAGAGACGACTATTTAACCATGGCAGCCAGTTTGGGTGCATTGGGACAGCTCTCTGCAACAGGAGTGATGTGTTGGGAGGGGTGGCAGGGATGTATAGCATGGTGAAATGGAAGAGATTCATCCTGCATGTGACTGTGGGGTTAGTTCTGCTGGGTCTTGCTTATTTAAAAGGCTTTCTTTATAAATGAGTGTGTTTGCCTAGGAGATGGCAAGGGGGGGAGAAATGGTTAGAAAACAGAATCAAGATTGGGTTTCTGAAGCAGGAAGAGAAATCTCCCTCTGAGAGCAGAGCAGGCTAGCATCATACACTGTAAATATGTAAATACGTAACATAATGAAAAAAATATTAATCCCTCTGAATGCAGCGATGAATAATGCAAACATCTGCCCTCACACACTGCATACTGCCTAAGTTTTACACAGATTTTACACAGCGCCTTGCAGGAGAGTGGGGTGCGTCAGACATGGCGCCTCTCACCACAGACATGGCAGCGCTGAGGCTGGCCTCTAGCACAGCCCCACACATGGAGGGCAGAGGCCCTATGGGGAGGCCTTCTGGCACTGTGTATTGCCCCAAGGAATGTGGGGAGGGAAGCAGGGAAGCAGTGTCCTGGGATAGGGCAGGACCCATCCTGGAGGAGGTGGCTGACAGCGGGGGTGAGGCAGGGGAGAGAACATGGCGGTGAGGCCTGTCAGCTGAGGTGGATGTTGCAGCACGAGGTGAGCAGGAGGCCTGGCAGGCAGCAGCTCAGTGAAGGTATGCCTCATATACTAACTGATAATTCACACCAGGCTCTGAGTGTTATCCCTGTAATCCCAAAATCCTTTGGGATTTTGATGGGCCATGGCCCTGCAGTAGGGATGGGGGAGCTTGTGGGTGGGGAGTGTTTCAAGATGGAGACAGCTGGTTTGCAGCCACCACAACCAGGAAATGGAACACAGTTATTACCACGTTGATTAACAGTGCTAAGTTAAATATTAATATGTGGCAAAGGAGTTACTGGAAGGTTATTTCTGACCTTTGTAAAGAAAAAACTTCCACACCCTTGGAGAAGGGATATAGTGAAATACCCTTAGGAGGGAAATTGGGAACTGATGAAGAAACTCCTGAGGGAGAGGAGAGGCTATATAGACATTGGAGAAAGCTGAAGAGCTTTTTAGTAGGGTTTAGTAGTTTTAGTGGGTTTAGTAGTGTTTTTTGAGTAGTGTTTTAGCCAGCGGGTTTCAGTAACTGAACAATAAATGCAGATTTCAAATAGATGTGAAACACCGAGATAAAAAACTGATAGGAAAATAAACCTGTTATGACTGAGGATATATTCGTCCCAGCACAATTAACATCTCACAGCTGACTTAAAAAAACATAATGTATAACCCCCCAGTCTAGAAAGAGGGGTCTGAGAATGCTCATGGCTCCATGCTTTGAGCTGACACCGGTGGGAAGCATTCGTCAGATAAATATTTGATGCTCATGACCCAAAATCGTATACTTTTCTGTGTAAAAGGAGGACCTCCACCTTGCTCAGTTGCTGTAATCTCTGATGGTCAAATGACACGTTTGCTGAAAGCACCTAGAGCAGAAATTCTATGTGCAGTGTTTAGGCAGTCATCACTTCATTTTTGCTATTTAACCTTTTGATTGTTCTGTTTCATTAATCTGTAAAAAGCATGCTTAAAGTTGTAAACACAATGTATTAGAAATAAAACCCATATAATTAGACTCTTTCCTCGTCTGCCCCCAGCAGCGAGTAGCACTTTCAACTGCCATTGCGCAAACACCTTTGAAGCACAATGCCTGTGTTGTTAACAGTGGTAAAAATCAAGTAGCAGGGACTGTTTCATAAAGAGACTTGGGAAGAAAGCATATTCCATAAGGGATTAAGATTAAAAAAAATACAATCTTGTCTCAATGATCATTTATTCCAGAAAATCAGAGGCTAACAAAAAAACCTGTCATCTTACACATTAGAGGGAACAGGACCTACAAATAATGGTAAAGGCGCTGTAGCACTTGCAAAAGCAGAAGCGGGATGAGGAAGCTATGTGTGTGTACTGTAGGGAATATTCCCAAATCAGGGCAGCTGCATCCTTGCTTTGTCCTGCCCATTGGAGCTCTCTATAGACATTATTTCTGTAACGTGTGGCTGTAAGTGATATTAAAACAAGAGGCAGGACTTAAGCAGCAAAAGACTAGTCGAGTGCAGCAGTGGGAGTGGAGAAACAACAAAGAAATCTGTAACTGACTGTGATCAATTAATTATAAATACCACTACCATCGGAC
>JASSUY010033798.1:38547-76691 GCA_032466535.1 Forpus xanthops
CAGTGGGAGTGGAGAAACAACAAAGAAATCTGTAACTGACTGTGATCAATTAATTATAAATACCACTACCATCGGACCAGCCGAAATGAACTTGCTTCAGCAAATGAATTTATAGCTCTGAGATTGGCATACTACTTCTGTTATGATGGTACTACAGGCACCCTGATTTCGCGAACTCAAGGGATTGTAGCTCTTTCATTAAAGAATAATACAGCTGTATCTCTGTTAAAACCTCATGTGTAATATATTCCGTGCGGATCTTTTCCTTGGAGCAACAACAGACACGGTGGCATCATGGGTAAGTCACATGCAAATGAGAAGCCTGGAGCTGCATCCATCGAAAACTGCTGAGGACGAGTGCTGTTACCCGGTTCTTTTTCAGACAGTGAAGCAGGCGTTATAGGTGATCTCTCAGAGCAGAGAAAAGGCCCTATTTTCACATAATCTTTAACGAGCCAAGTGTGCAGGGCTCACGTCCTGGATTGAGCACTGTGCTGTGCACTGGCATTGCTGCATCTGCAGACACAGACCAGCAGGGTCGCAGGTACATTTATAGTAATATTCTTTCAGTTACATCTGCTGTAGCTTATCTCCACAAATAACTTTGCTCTGCTCCAAAGGGGCTGCTGAAGCCTTAGCTCCCTGCTCCACTGCACATCAGTGCGGCTGATGAGGGGATGGAGAGGGCAGCAGCAAATAGGCATGCGTGGCATCCGGATCTAAACAGCTACTAAGAAACTACTCTTACAAAACAGAACTTTTCACTTAGGGATAAAATAAATACCTCAAATATGTTGTGAGGTGTTGTTGGGGGTTGTTTTAGGTTGTTTTTTTGTGTTTTTTTTTTTTCCTTCTTTTTTTATTTCTTTGTTTCTTTTTTTTTTTTTTCTGATGATATTAGAGCCAGAATACATCAAGGAAAGAATCTATCCAAAAGGCAGCTTCCCACTTTCTCCTTTGCATCAGCACAGCTAAGCAAGGAAAGTGATACAGTGGCAACTAACACTTCAGATATTACCTTTTCAGCCCAGGAAGTTTGCTGTGCAATTGCACTGAAGCAATGAGGAAAAATTGAAAGGATGGAATAGCTGCGGAAAATCTTCAAGAGCCTGATTTTAGATTGTCTTTAAATTGCTGTGTGTGCAGTAGCTCACTGTTTCATCTGAGGTGAAGGTTAAATGATCCTAAGAGAGCAAATATCACACTTCTATTCATTTCTGAGAGAGTTGCTTGAAATGTTCCAGAGGCTCAATTCAGCTTGATGTCTATGAGCTAGCAGGCTTCTTTGGGCTGTACAAAGCACAAATACAGACATTTCTTGCTCTCCAACCAAGCAGGATGCCAGAATAGAAAACTGAATTGTTTTCTAAAATTTGGAATAATTTCAACCTTTGGACTATTGGGCCTCTTAAATTATAGTACTAAGCTGGAACCAAGAAAAATTTTATTGCAGAGTAATATTGGTATCCTGATGACACTATGATTAACAGATGAATTTCTTCACAACAATGCTGTGCTTTAATTCCAATACCCGTAAAGTGCCAGAATTTTTCTATTCTGAAGCCAGATAAACCAGGAAGTGCAGAGTCATGGCTTCGTCCAACTTGTTCTTTCAGAAGGTCCATCAGTTTGTTGTGCTTGAGACCCAGCAGGTTCAACTTGAGTCAGAGAAAGCTTAGTATGACACAGGCACTCTCTCACAGGAAGGTAGTGTCCAGCCAGCAGCAGCAGCCAGATCTCTTGTCACTGGTGTTCTTCTTCAAGCTAAGGACCCTTTTTACCTTTCCTCATTTGTCAGGAAATCAGGTTTGGGGTTTTTTTAACTCCTGCAGAGTTCTTTTGGCTACATACATCTACTGAGCAGAAAGAGAGGCAGGGAAAACAATCAGAGCATGTCATTTGTACAGCCAGTGAAAATGCAATGCAGTGGATGCACACAGAATTTGGAATGATCCCTGACATTATTTGCTACCTCTTTTTTTCATCAAGTACCTTGATGATGCTGTGAATACGTTTGGTTAAGGGTTTCTTTTTGCAACAGTTCATTTTCACATGTTGTACATCAGTAATATTTTTACCCAGGCTTTTCAATCAAGTTCTTCATCTAAAAACATCTTTTTTAGACTATATCACAGTTGGAACCCATTTCACTTGCTACTTCCTCAAAATTTGTTTGGCTATGGAATTTATTTCCTCCTAAAAGTTGCCAAGTTGTGCCACTCTCAGCTCCCTCTCAGTGCTTTCATGCCATTGCTACACCAGGTTCCAGCAGTTGAATATGCCATGGAAGTAATCTCTATTTTCATCCTTTAAAAGGGAGATTGGTCCCACTCTCATTGCTTTTGGCTTCATCTTTGGCCTTCCTCCGGCCACATCTCCATGGGCCTCAAGTTCAGTATTATTTTATCTCACTTGTTAGATACTCTGCAGCATGAATTGAGGTTCAGGACTAAAGTAGGGGATATAGGTCATCTTCTGTAGCACCTTTTTTGAATGTACATGCAATAATACAGGCTGGAGCCTTACTATCTGTTCCAGAGGACCCCATACACAGTAGAGACCCACTTTGAATGTAGTACGACAGAGTTTTTGTCAGAATTCAAGAGGATTTCTTTATATCTCTCCTGTTAATTGGCTTGTTGTGAACCACTGGTCTTCTGACTGGCCCTGGTAAGTTTAATGCTGACTTCTTCTCTCTCATTACCCTCTAAACGTGTGTTTAGCTCTGCCTTTAGAGACTTGCAATCAAAATATTTGACATGTTAAGTGAGAGAGTTAATGTTGCTACATGAAACATTTCTGGTTGCTTACATGTGATTACTTTAAGTTTTGACAGACTGAACAAAGGTGCCAAAAAGTGTATGGTGTGCTTCAAATATAGTGTGCTTCGCCACATAATATTAGTGATGAGGGTATAGGCATTCACCAAAAGCAGCAAATGACCTCACTTGACACTTCAGTATGTACTGTAAACAACATTCCCAAGACAACACGAGTGTCTTCACATCATGTTTACATCTGCCAGTATAAAGAATGAGAGGTGTGTCTCCTTCCGTTGTGTAGGAAGGGAAAAGTAATTAATGTTAGTGAAAGCTTTCTCCTCAAGAAAGATAATTGCTCTTTGAGAAGAAATATTTGATCAATATTGCTGATTTAGCCAAAAATAGCGTAGCTCAGAAAGGAATTTTGTTCAAGATACTCATTCAAAGCACTGAGTAATAAAATTTCCTTGATTTCCATGCAGCCTTAATCTACCTAAAGAAAATCCAGGAGTCTGGGGCCAACAAGCAGCCCTTCCAAGTGACCTAATCTGGAAACAGGGTTGCAGTAGGTGGAGACAAGATCCCAAAGACATCTCTTTTTTGCTTTACCTCATATTTCCTCAGAGAAACACATGGCTTATTTTTATATGATGTTTTCCTGAACATCATGGAATTCATACGGCTTTAAAAAGCATTACAAGTGTAGCCAAGAAGTGGTAGTAAAAACAGAGTTTAGTAATGCAAATTTCTCACTGATGGCTGAGCTTCCTGGTCAAAATAAACTGACTAAATATGACACTAGGGCATTCATTCACTTTGAAATAACGTCTTTTCGTTCTCTGTACCATGGCAGAAAGCTCTCTGATTTATTACAAACTTGCAAGTGTCTGCTGAAGGCCAAGTGGTGTCTTGAGTCTAACTGAATTTCTCACTAGCATACACTGCTTCCACCGCTTCCCAGGAGTTTCAGTAAACCCATAATATGCCAGAATTACCAGAAGCCTTATGTAGCAGCAGAACAACTGCTTTGCTATTCTATTTTTGCCTTGTGTCTATAAATGCAGAAGTAAATGGCAGGATATTTCAGAGATTGAAGGCATGAGGAGACAGGGACATGGTGTAGTTGGGCAGGAGCCTTTGTTTTTTCACCTAAGGGAAAGCCTATAAATTGGCATTTATGAATTAGAAATTTGAACATAAATACTGTCTTTCAAGCATTTCCAGGCATGGAGGAAAATGTTTTTTCCAACTTTTCTTTCTGGTTTAAATGTACAGCATGCTTTAGTATGCCGAGTACATTAAGTGTTGCGATTTATTAAGATTATTCATCAGAACAGCATACTTTCCCTCCTCTAGAAAAATTAGATTATGACCAAAATACAGAAGCACTGGTAATGTTCTTGGTTATTAGCTTACTTGAAGATCATCTGTTCAGAAACTACAGCTGATTTCATTTCCTTCTGTTCAGACAACTTTAGGAAAAGTCAGCTGAAAATTGATTTATATCCATTTCAAACCAGAAAATTATCTTGCCATTTATTTTTGCCCTGACAGCCCATTCAGAGATTTTTATTTCAGTTTAAATTGCCCACCAGTAAGTCTTTTCCTAGTCTCTGTACTTTATCTTTCTAAGCTGATGCATTCTCCCATGATATTGCAATTTCCTAATTTATGACATATTGTCTTATTCAGGAACCCATAGATGCTGAAATCTTAATACACCAGTAATATTATGGCCTATATAAGCTGGTATATCAATTACATTTGTCATTTAGAACATATGTGTTGAACTGCTTTTGTTAGGCCTGATCAGGGAATAAGAGTTTGTCATGGTGAGAACAGAGTTAAATGTAAAAAAAGAAATGGTAGACATGGAACCCAATATAATCATGTTCCAAAATACCTCTGTTCCCACTAATAAGGGTCTAAGGCTGACCCTGAGAAGTGCTTAGCACATCATGGTTTTAAATTAGTGTCTCAAATAATCTTCAGTACCAGCACTGAGCATTTAGCTGGCTTTCAACTCAAAAAAAGGTCAAAATAACGGACCCCTCTTTGCATAAGATTTCATTTACATTACATATTTTATTGAGGTTACAAGTTGTTACTATCCAGCCAGTTTATGACTATATGCAAGCAGTTAAATGGTTTACAGCAAAGTGCTGCTTAGTCAAATCTCATTCAGTAACAGTGTCAGCTGAAATCCCGATCTAGCAAAATAGTTCAATATTGGCAGTACTATAAGCACATAGTTACTTCTTTTGATAGTGAAATATTGTGCATGAGCTGAGCTGAGCTGAATTGAGGCCATACAGTGCTTCATCTACACTGATTGCCTAGACTCTATTATGAATGTTTTCCTGCAAAGGCTTTAACACACTTGCCCTTTTCACAGGAACCTTCCTCAAGACGACAGTGTTAGAAAAGGCCAAGGGTTAGAGACAGAAGAAAATCAGGATAATTCAGTCCTTGGCAAGGAGATGTCAAATGCCTCCTAACTTTTGTATGCCCAAGTGTCTCTGCAGAAGTGAATCTCAGTCTCAGTGATTTGCTGCATGGCTTTAAAGCAAAGAAAACCAAATTACTTCTTATTTCCCTTTTCCTGTCCGCTCCCCTGCAGTCAAGGTTTAATGTGGACGTCCAAAATAAGACACCTGGTATACTAGAAACATAAATAGCAGGTACTTTATACACTTAAAAAATACACTATGGAATATGAAAGCAGGTTGGGTTATTTTTTACGTACTGCAGTGCACTGGGAATGAAGGATTCAAAGTTTGGAAAGGCACTCTCATTTTTTGTATTGGAGAAATAAATAACCAGTATGTTATTCTTAAAATAACAGCTTCATTTCTTTAGTTTTTATCCTAAGATGCCAGTCAAGGCTAATGAGGAATTTTAACTTCAGTTGAAGGTCCTCTGAGAGAGATGAAGTAGTTATGTGATCCTTGAGACTGTACTTTAATAAGGAGTCGAATAGCACTGGGCGAGCACATATACACACACACATTACTGCATATATTCAAACACAAGTAATGTTTATGTTGCTACAACAGTCAGGAATGACCTAAGGGGGCCACATTTGGATTCAGTTTGTATTTATAGTAAAATGTAGGCTGTTATCCAAGTGCAAGCTGAAATTCTCATTCTGACAAGTTTCCTTCTAGACTTTCTCTCCTTCAATTGCAAGCCTTTTTTAAGATAAGTTACATTAAAACTGGGACAAAAAAATTGAAGTTCCTTCTGAGTTAGGTTCAAACTGCAGCATTTAGGCAGGTTTCAGTACAAAAATTCCATGGTTTTGTAGTTGTCTTCTCTCCTCAAATATAGTATTCCTTTTTATTAAAAATGTTGGATTCTTGCCTGTGAGAAGATATTTTATTACTTTTCTTGAAGCTGAGTAAATGCCTGGAAACAGCTTTTAGATTATCAGGTGCAATAGTAACATTTTCCTATCTCTGCTGTTTACCTGCTAAGTTTAAAATTCATATAGAAACTGGTGAGAGAACCTAACGTAGAGCCATTAAGATTGATTTGCTTGTATTCGTGTAATTCAGTTCAGTAATAGGCATAAACCATCTTACATGTTCATAGCATGGGCTCATGGCTGCTCTTCAACATCAATTTTAGATTGATGCTGTTTAGAATACTTCAACTTTCTAGTACTGACAAAGCTTGCTATAGGAAACAGCCCTAGTATCCTCCTTAATGCATTATGTATGTGGTGAGGTGTAATTTGTGAAGTGTATCTCAGTTGGAAAGAATTACCTTTCCCAGCATTTCAGAATTGTGGTCTCTGCTGTCTTGCACTTCTATTGCAAGAACACAGACATTTTGAGATACTGAATATGTTTCAAACTACTGACTGTGAAGAATTTTCCTTTTTGTGTTTCTGTTCCATTTTCCTCCCCCCTGACACTCAGCTGCTGTGAGGACAGCCAGGTCCCCATTTCACTGACAGTTTTTCCTGCTGAGTGAGTCGGGACTTGTCTCTACTTTTACACAGTGGTCCCTGAATCATTCTGACTTCTGAGAACAATGTACAGAGGAGATTCTCAAGCTAAAAATCACCAGAAAAATCAAAATGTGTCTAAGGAATCAAAGACTTTGAGAAAGAAGCAAACTTTTTCTCAGAGGTCTACAGAGAACATTTAGCTGGCATGATAACTCATAACCAAGGCCAATTCTCAAGTGACCAGCTTCTACACAAGTGTGCAAGGACCTCTAATCAAGAAAATTATTGATTCCAAACCACCTTAGCTTTCTGTTGTTGTATGAAAAATGATCCTCTCTGCAAGAGTATTACCCACATAAATGCCACATCACCATTGTACCCCTGATATATCATGGCAAGAATTTGCACAGCTTGCCAGTGTCTGAAGTAAAACGTGGTTTGTTTCAGTATCTTAATTGCCTTTCATCACTCTCAAAACTCACCTCCTCTCTTACTATAAGTCAGTGTAAGTAAGGTCCCAAACTGCCTCCTTCTGTGCTATGATTTTGCACTCTCATAACTCCATCTATTCATCCCCGCTTTTCTCTAAGCAGGCCCATCATTTCTACAAATATTTTCCTTCCTTATCTGTGTTGTTCTGTTGTTATCCAGCACCAGAGATGAATCCCAAGTTCTTTTGGAGGAATGGGCTTAACATATATTTTGCCATTAAACATGTTCATTTCTATTTTTTTATGGGTCCTAATGCCCATCCACATGCTTAGTTCCTTGCCATTAATGGAGTAGGCACTTTGTGTTATTCGCTACTTTGCCTAGGATTCCTATTTTGTTACATGCCTTCTTTTCATCAAACAATATACGTGTGATTTCTTTTGCCTTCCACCAGGTCATGCTGTCTGCACTGGTGTTTTGTAGGCCATTCTTAGGGTAATAATCAAATAGATCACTGTAAAGAAAGGGATTTTTGTATGTTTTTAACTTTTGATTGTGCTGTATTTTAAAGTCTTACCATACCAGGTACAATATCCCCTTCTTAGCTTGCTCAGTCTTGCTCAGACTGTGAACGCAGCCAATGGATCATTCACCTGATACACTGGAGCATCGCTAGGAATGCTCAGTCTTGGTCTGTCTTCCTCGCTTGCTGTTCCAAAAATCTAGTGGGATAAAAGCAAATGAGGTGAAGTAATTAACTCACCTTACTGAGTATGAACGAGGAGGAGTTTTGATTCTAACTGGTAAATTCCCCACCACCATGAACACAACTGGAACTTGGCCAGAAGGGCAGACCGGAACCCTGAGGCTTTCAGAAAAACAGCCAGATGAAGAAAGGGTCAGTGTTCTTGTTGTGATTTGTTTCTCTTAGAAGTTACATAGAGCAGCTGTGAGGGTTTGATCCTAATGTATCTACATTAGAATCTAGATCAAAATAACATAGATGTTACAAACTAATCTAAAGCATGGCCTTTGGGGCAGACACTAGAAACTCTTCTGTAGGGCAAAAATATAAACCCTCCACTTTCATTTCAATCCTCCTGCCATAGCAGGGGTACAAACCCAGAGAACACATGGCACTAGATGATAGAGCAGATAATTTGTCACCATGACCCCACTGGGAAAGCCATGAATTTACAATTCTTTCTGTTAGACAAGAATACTTTTGCTAGCTGCTTCTTGTGTATGGAATTTATGTACCCTGCTCTGATTTTCACTGAGGCTTACTACAGAGGTCTTGTCCCAGTGAACATAATCCACCACCTTTTTCACCAAATAGGTGGTAGCACGCATTTACAGTCTCCTCTCTCTCCAATGCCTGTCCTGTGTAGGGTTCATTACCCACAGCGTCAGGGAGAATTGCATAAAAGGAAAGGGGATTTTTTTGATACTCGGGCCATTCCTGTACAAATGTTTGACATAATGGTTAGATTGCTCAGCCTGGGTTTCTGCAGGTACACCTTTACTTTCTGGATTCTGTTCAAAACTGAGGCTTAAATTACTGTCCAGCTTCCAATGACAAGAAACTTTGATATTCTGGAATATTTTGCTTTAAATCAACTGTCATGTGCTTTTCTATTCTAGTCCCCCTGCAAAGACAGAGAAATTAGACTATGATCTTAAGAAATCCATCTTTAAATCAATCATGCAGGTGTGGCCTCCCCTACGAAATATCTTTCATGAACATTTGTAAATCTTATTAGAGATCAGTGCTTCTGCAAGTTCTTTGCACCTTTCCTCACCTTTTCCCATCTCCCACCAGGCTGTAGCTTGCATTTAAAATTGTAGTATTTTCTTTCTAATTCTGCCTGGCTGCTTAAAAGTAAAGGTCTTTGTTGCCTTGGTTGTTTTATTCTCTGCAGGTTAGGTAATACTGGCCCCCAAAATCTTACCCAGGTGTAAGTGTTATTTTTAACTCTTGCCTTTTGTCAAAACCATCGCCATCGTCAGTACCCCTTTGGTATTCAAAAGAGTGAAAATGAAAAGTTGTACTTAATCAAAAATACTGATTTAATTAATCAATATTAATCAAAATATTGATGATGTAACAATTCACCAACAAGCTATCAACTAATCTTAACAAAAAGGGGGGGAAGTGGGGGAAGTGGTTACCTGTAACAAATGGCAGAAGATGGTTAAACCCCAAGTCTTTGTGGGGTATTGTGGTATATCATCCACTCATAGAAAACACTGTCATGCATTGACTTCAGTGGAATTCATCCATGTGCTTGAGTGAGGCATGAAGTCAACTTGATAGATCCAGACCTGCCAGAAAGAGATGCCTTGCTTCCCTTGCCGTTGGAGTGCATCACTGGGATACCTGGTTTAGCTGCAGATAGCATCAGTGAACAGTCACTTAGGAACCTTTTAAAATGACCCAGAAATTGTACCTATCAGACAACCAGGGTTAAATACTAGGATTTTCATTTGGTCACACAACCAGGTTTATCTGCTCTATTTTTAGGTTGTCACCTTTGTTAACTAGTATGGATAGAATCATAGCTTTATTACTTCTGCCAAAAAAAAATCAAACCCAGAAATTTGGAAATTCAGTGCTCCTCGCACTGTACAGAGAACAGCTATTTACTTTTGTTTCAGAGGTAAACGCACCACTTACTGAACTATCTCCTGTAAAACTGAAACTGTGTAGTGAGAACCACCAGTCACAGTGCAAGGAGTTCATGTGAGAACACACAGAGTCACTTTAACTAGACAGATGCCAGCCTGTTAGGAAAAGTGGCTCCCGAAAAGGCATTAAAAAGACCAGTCAAGGTTAGCAGTGGGGTGGAATATATAAAGGTTAGTTTAACTAACAGTAATCATTTCTGTTAACCCACTGCCATCGGACCAGCCGGTGTGAAATGGTGCTTTGGCGTTTATATAAAGCTTGTAAATCACTCTTCTACTGTAGTTAGGATGATTTATTTAGTTAATCCAAGCAAAGTAGACAATGAATGTACAGTATATACTCTGTAGCATAAGCACCAGTAAACATCCTCTCTGTCCCCTTGCCTCATATGTTCATCAGTTCAGGTGACAGAACTAGTTCTTGGATGGCCACAAATTTGCATGATGGGAAATAAACAAATGACTGAGTTGCAAACTCTCTTCTGTGCAATGAGAACATGGGTTGAAGTCAGTGACTATCGGGAGAGGTGTGTTTAGTTACTGAATGAAAAGTTATACTGGGAGCTTGGAAACTGCTGCGGAGAGACAGGTTTTGTGAGGCTTGTTCTATTTTCTGAGCTCTTCCGCAAATGAAGAAAAAAACATTTCACAAGCCTGTTGATAAAAGGCAGCAGATGGCAGCAATGTACAAAGGGAACATCATCCTTTGCTTATCTCAGGATTACTCTAAGCACACAGACTTCATGCACCCTTCTTCACACTCACTGCCTGGCCTGGAGTTGCTAAATGTGTCCGTTTGACTTGTCTGGATTTCACCTCTCTTTAGTCTATTTGTCAGTAAGTGCTGCAGATCAAGAAGCAGACTGGATGGAAGATTCAAAGCTGAATGCCTTTACAAGTTCAGAAGAACATCACTGAGATACTGTCAGCATAAAGAAATAACCTGAAAAAAACAGAAAGAAAATCTCAAATAAATCAGAAAGAAATCTCACCACCCTCAAAATTCTTCCCTGTGATGGTGCTGAGGCGCTGGCACAGGCTGCCCAGAGAAGTCCCTGGCAGTGTTCAAGGCCAGGTTGGAAGGGGCTTGGAGCAACTTGGTCTAGTGGAAGGTGTTCCTGCTGGTGGCAGGGGGCTGGAATTGGAGGAGCTTTAAGGTCCCATATGATATGATATGATATATGATATGATATGATATATGATATTGGTGCACATTGGGGTGTGTACTTTTGGCTGCAGCAGTAGTTGAAATCCCCTGAGTAGTTGAAAACCCTGAGAGATTCCTATGGCCATCACCACTCAGTCTGCAAAAGCAGTGTGAGCTTTGTTTTGAGATCAGCAGTCAGGAGGGGAATGGGCTAATTAAATATACTTTAGTTTTCTGACCACTTTGTCTCCATGATTTTATGTATGTTAAGGGTGGCAGCAAACTGTTGCAAGTTGTCAAAGCCTAGGCAGCACCTAATGGAGGGTACTGAAGCTTCCTTGTTTCTCCCCAGTGAATCTGCCCTTGATGAGGGCAAGGAATGAGCTTTAAAAGAAAAGGCAGATGAGATTCACTGATAATCACAGTTCTTATGAAAACACATCCATAAGAAGGTTTTCCTCTCTGCCTCTCTTCAGTGTTCCTCTGGCCCTAATTCAGGGTTTGCTTAGACCTTCCTCTCCCTTGGGAATGCCACCAGTTACCAGTGTTTGGGTAAAGCTCCTTAATAGTTAGAACCCAAGACAATATTGGTTACTGTTTTACTTGAGAAGTATTCTTTTAAGGGAACAATAATGCTTCCTTCTCCTTTATCAGTGATGGGGAATGAATACAATATAAATGAATGGAAAGTAAATTAATAGGAAATGAAAACTTTGTTTCTCTTTTAAAATGACATCTAGATTTTTTTGGCCACAGCCAACTACATTGCAAAAAGAAAACCCCAAAATAAAATTATCACCACTACCTAATGATAACAGCAATCATCACTCATCTACTGAAAGCCAGTGGTGACTAATATGTTAACAGAAACTGTGCTGCAGATAGAAGAATATAGAGCTCAGTTTCACTGGATCAGCAACACTAGTAGGTGCAATACTTAGAACTGGGTATAAGCAAACATGTTTTGATAAAGAAAAGCTGTTTTTGGAAGAGTCTTGCAGAATTCATGCCACTGTTAGAATGTAAACACTGTCTTTCAGAGTGGAACCAAGCAGAGTATGACTATTTCTGCCCAGAAACTTCAACTAAGAGAAACGGATCTGGCCTTAGCTCGGATTGCTGCCATTGTGGAGTGTGATGCTTTCTTCTTCACAATGAAAAGATGGTGCTCTTAAAGTGGTTCTTACTTTTCATATATCTACATATTTGGTGCTACCCCTCATGGCAAAAACAATTTCTTGAACAACCTAGTCAATGAAAATGAAATTAATTATTTCATTACTCTAACAATGTTCTGGAGGCCAGCCTGTTGGCATCCTGTCTAATTACTTCATACGACAGCTTCTATTTTTGGGGGTTTATTTGCTTTAAAAGTACACTGTAACATTATTTCTACTTAGAAAACAAAACTATTTTCTGTCAGTATTGTGATGGATGTAAGATAAATTTATTGAAATGATGTAAAAACTTATCTTGTTCAGAGCTGTACTCGGCATGAATAGCTAAGAATTTACATAAAATCATTTACAGGCTTCACAGTAAGTACAACAGTGTCTCTTTAGCTTTGGAAAGGAAGATGTTACTACCCTATATGTATCAAAAGAACACAGAGAAGATACAAAGATTACTAGTATAACCTCAGTTATCTTGGATATGTCCTTAACATAAGATTCAATCTTCCCATTTTTCCCAGGCAATAAGGCATATAGAGT
This sequence comes from Forpus xanthops, assembly GCA_032466535.1. Taxonomy (NCBI): domain Eukaryota; kingdom Metazoa; phylum Chordata; class Aves; order Psittaciformes; family Psittacidae; genus Forpus; species Forpus xanthops. The sequence goes on from JASSUY010033798.1 coordinate 51,244, forward strand.
ATGATCTGTATATATCATATATATATATATATATATATATATGTGATCTGGCAGAATTGTGAGGGACAACTGTGTTAAGAGAAAATATTACTGTCTTTTGTGTATTTTAGTTTCAAGCCCTGCTTGCCACTTTATCATCTTCTTATGGCCTATTTTTTATGATTAAGAGGAGTATTACATGATGCTTTCTCAAAACCCCAAGCCAATTATATTAAAAGAGGTATCTGAGTCAAATTCATAAGCTTAATACTCTCATATTCTAAACAAAACCCAACAAAAACAAATCTAGCTTTAGGTTTTCCTTTTGATATGGTAAAACAGAAATGATGTGACAATGATAAACCCTACTGCAGAGTTAGTTTGTTAGGTCATTCTGTGTGTAAGAAATAAGGCAGTGCTCAATTTCCTCTGCAGATGAATGCAGAGATATCGGAAAGGATAATTACAAGAAACTGTGACTTAAAGAGGGAGAATATATTCTCTTGAAAATAGCAAAATACCAAAGGGACAATTAAAAAAAAACAAAAACAACCAAACAATGAGAAAACAAATGGCAAAGAGAAAAACAATTATGATCTTTGATTTATATATTCTTGCATGTAGAAGTACCTGTTCCTGCTCTGCAGGAAGCAGGAAAAGATAATAAAAAATGGGAAAAACATTGGATTTCAGGAGTTTGTTTTGTGGGTGTAAAAGGTATGCATCAGAGGGAAATTTCATCTGCTTGTTTTATTACTGTTTTAACTGTTCTACTTTAAATCATGGCATGTACTATTTATACAGGCTGAAACAGAATATTAATTAGAAGTGACAGTTAAGCCTGAATATAAATCAGGATGTTAAGTGAGTAGTCTCAGTGGACATTGGTAATCAGTATTTGAATGTATAAGTAGATATTATTAATTTTAAACTACCCAAAAAACTGTAGCAAAACCTGTAGCTTTGAATGTGGAAGGGCAGGATTTTGCATGTTTACATTTACTTGTGCAATGCATTTGGATAAACATGGATTCTCTTGGCTTACCTGAACCTATATCAAGCAGATTTTCTTCACGTCTGTCAGGCAATGACTGGGGGGCCAGATGTTGTCAGTCAGAAGAGGAGCTGGCTTGGTTTTCCTTGACCCCAGGATCCTGGATGGCCTTTTACAGACCCTCCACTGTGTATATGTCAAGTGGCATTCAAGGAGTGCGTTTAGAGAGTTCTGCAGGCTGCACCCCAAGAAGACTGTAGCATAAGTACCCAAATGGAGTCTGTCCCTGCCATCACATGGAGCTGCTTAGTGTGGCCTGACTGATCTGCAGCTGGTAGGAAAGGAATTAGAATTTAAATGATGATTTCATTAGGGATTCACAAGTCTCAACGAAACCCGGCTGACTCTCCATCAGCTGCGCAGCTCTGTCACGCTTGCAGTAGTTAAGGGTCTAGTTTAGTCAGCAGTACAAGCTTGTAAAAGTCAGGGAGAGAAGAGAGACATCATGTAGTAAAATAACATTTTTGAAAGTGTTGAAAACAGACTTGAAATCCTTCATATTGTCTAAATGTCAACATATCATAATACTCAAAGAATAATGCTTTAATTAGGAGTACAGACCTTCTAACTACAGGGTTTTTTGTGAAAGTATTCTCCTTCTAAGTAGAAAACTGCTTCCAAATCAATATTTTACACTGTGATTTTGCCTGCACTAACAGAGCTCAAATCAGAAAATAACACCATTATTAATCTAAATCTACCCTCTTTCAGTTTAAAACCGTTCCCCTTTGTCCTGTCATTATTGTCGTTATTACCATTGCATAGCTTGCAGTCATTTATTATATATATATTAAAAATATTACTTAATCCAGAAGGCATTTATTATAATACACTATTTGATTTTCCTGCATAAAGCAGTAAAGCGAAACTTACAGGAAGCCACTCTGAGCATTTGCACCCTGACATCTCATTACATTTTACTTTGATAAGAAAAAATGATTGAAATTAAACAACAGCAAAAAGTGGGGGAAAATTCAAGTGCAGTGATCTGTGAATCATTCTTCTGCTTGATAACAATACTAATAGTAATGATAATAATTTCTTTGGGGTTTGTAGGAATACTTGGCATTAAAAAATCGTGTTGGAAAATTAATTTTTAGCTAAGAATGATACAGTCTGATATTCTGCTTTCCCAGGTTTATGAAGTGTTTTACAAAAGCCTGTATCATCAGTATTCTCTGATAAGTAATAAAGAAACAGAGACATAAAGAGTGTGACTTGCTCCAAACACCACAACAGGGCTGGGAGAGCAAGGAACAAACCCAAAGCCTACCGACTGGTGTCCATCTCCTCTGTTGTGTCACCAGTGAAGCAGAGCACCAGCGAGACATGAAAAGGAGACATAGGCTTTCCAGTTTCACTAGCAGATTTGAATAGGAGGTAGTAGTGTAATAGTATTTGAATAGGAGGTAATAGTGAGCTGGTATTTATTTTCTTTCTGGCTGGTACAGATGAGCTGATGGCCTTCATAAAACCCATCAGGACCTTGCAGGAGACGTTTGGTACAGACATATTACCAGCTAAAGAAAATGAGACAAAAAGAAAAAGAGAAAATGAAATCAGCGCTATGCCCACAAAGGAATCCCCCGAAGTCTGAAGTGCTACTAAGATGCTATATTTAGGACAGAAGTCTTAAAGGTTATTTTCTAGCTCATCAAGTCTAACACTGATTATCACAAGCACTAGATCCTGTTATTTATGTTACAACCCTAACTGGGTCCATAACTCTTTCTCCTTTTGCCTATTTGCAACCTACATGATACCTCAGTGCCTTCCCCTCCCTGTTCTGTGCATCCCCTCACTCTGTTTTCTCTGGTTTTCACTCATTCACACTCCTTTTCCACACTGACTTCCCGACACGGTCACAGAGAAATCCCTCCCCCCATCGCTTTCCTCTCTTTTGTCCGAAGTCCTTATCTGTTGCACCAGGGCAGCTCCACTTCAGAGAAAGCCCTGCTGGTTACACTTGCATTAACCCTTCAGTGTATTGAAGGAATACTGCAGTCACTTCAAAATGCTCCTGCAAAATGAAACCCTAGAAGCTACCTAATGAATTCTTAAATGTCTATTTATACTGGACTAAACCTAGCTCAGGTGGCCCTCCTTTTGCACCTCATAGCTGGGCTGACACCTCAGCTATCTGTGGGCTGTATAGATTAGGTTTACCTAATCATTTACCTCAGAAAAGACTCTTCTGGTTCTTTAAATGAATGGATTCACTACCAATAAAACAAAGTAGAATTTAATTCCATCAGATAAAGACAGACTAAATTTAAAATGTATTTGCATTCGTACTGGTTTAGAAAGTGGACTGCTAGTGTAGCTACTAACCATAAGAATAAAACATATATGTGTGTGCCACTGTTTTTGTAATTTTACGTATAAATTAACCTGTTTCAGTCATCAGTTAAACAATACATTATCAGTAGTCTTGCATGTGTGCATAAGCACATCTTTTGGTCTAAAGAAGTGTTAAATAATACTTAGCTGTGTCTACAGTATCTACAGGATAATGCTTTGTCTGCTTCCAGCCATTTTCCTAACGTGTTGTGGATGATTTTATGTCTTAGTAGATGTTTACGGGTAAAGTAGACTTTCAATAACTTACTTGAAGACACAGATTCTCCAGAAGGGAAACCCATAGCAGATCAGTTCTTGATGCGATAATTCAGTGAGTCCAGTCTGTATGTCCTGACATGAAGGCAAAACTCCAGAAGCCATGGATACATAAGAACATGCTTTCTTCTGGTCTTCACCTATGATAATACATACCCCAGCTGCAAACTTTCCCCTGTACTTTTCACTTTCCATAAAATTCTTGCTTGAGGTCTAGTTATGTGACACTGAATTTGTCCAAGTTTGAGGCCATTCAGTAGGCTGAAGTTGACACACGCCTACAGGCCTACAATAAATGTCCTCTTCTATCGACATAACTGCGAAGAAAAAGAACATTAGAAATAGCCTTTGCTTTAGAATTTACTATATTATTGAAAAATCCTGGTACTTCCAACTGAATTACCTGAAAAAGGGTAAAAACTACATTTTGATAGAACAATCCTACCTGCAGGTTTAATGTGTATGTGTTGCACATCCCTTTGAAAGGGTTGCTTCAGCAATTGAGCTGTTTCAGGCAGGTGCAATCCTTGGGAAACTTGGACACTGGAGCAAACATAGCACCCATTCAGCAAAGCACTTAGGCCTACACTTAGCAGACTTTGCTGAGTAAGGACCTATAACTTTCAGACACATAATTTGTGCCTTGTATGTACCTTCATTGATCTATACAGGTATACAAAATCATAGCCTCTGCTTAAAAACCACCTCTCTAACATTAAGATTCAAATTTAGATTGTTCACTGGTCCTCACAAATATGTATCTTTCCTCTGATCAGTTTGGAACTAGCAGAGATTTAGAGCAGGTCTCAGCATCTGGAGCCCAGAATCTGGGCATATGAGCAAGCTACTGGCTGATTCTTTCAATATAAGAGGTGAAGGCAAACAAACTTGGTTTTATAACTTAAAAAGTAAATCAAAATGGTAAATGCCTCTTTCATCTTTCAGCAAAATCTGACAGTCTGCAATTGTGCTTCATCAGCTGCGCAGCAAATGTTGCTGTGATTTTTCTTTACAGAGCATACACTTCGTAAAATATCAGAAAGGTGGAGCAGCTCTATTCCAAACATCTTCAGCCCTTTCTGATCTATTATACATTTCATTGTGCATTTTGAATGTGTGTACAATATGTGGTAACAAGATAATAGGTGTTGGCTCCTTGATGGCTGTTTCAGACCATAGAGTAATCACATAATTGTAGTCTTGAAGCATCTCATTTACTCGTTAGGCCTGAACTGCAGCTCTCAAGAGCCCATTGTAAGGATGCTCAGGCAAAGTAGAAAGGATAATGTGTGGATTCATCTATGCATAAGTAAGAGGCTTAAGTAAAACACAATAGAAAACAAAATCAGAGAGAAGTAGCTGAAGACCAATAATCAGAAAGGATAATAATTCAATCAGAAATCAGTGAAAAGTATTAGTAATTCTAAAACTGTATCTGTCATCTTTATTTGATTATAAAATGATGTACTCTGACAAAAGTAATCTTACAAAATCATAGCTTTCAAAGTTTTAGACCAGACGGGTACTTGCAATTTTTACTTCTTTTTAATGATAGATGCTCTTTGTCTCTGCAATTTTCCTGATACAAAACAGTGTACGTGGGATTTGCACAGGAATGATAAGCCTGTCAGGAAAAGGGTCAAACAGTCCAAAAGCACTTGATATCATTAGTATATAAAGAAAAAAATGTCAAACGGCAAATGTTACTAAAAATACTTTGCTTCATATCTTCCAAGACATTATTGTGTGCCATCCAAAAACCTTAAATGAGTTTACACTGATCAAACAGGTGTAGGCATTAGTATAAACCACTTAGCCTATAAACCCCTGAAGCACTTGGATGAAATCGGGTGCTTCAGGGGTTATACTCTTTATATATATGCTTTTTATTCTTACAATATAGAAATCCCTATGAAGTAGTAAGGAAGATAGATGTTTTACATTGGATAGAGTGTGTTTGTTAGTTTCTGGATCTTGACATTCCAGCTGGCTGATCCCCTTAAAAAAAGAGGCTTTTGGAAACAATCCAGAAGAAGTTTAGGTTTGTTCTATTTATACAGCAGGAAGGTTTTATTGAAGCAAGGTAGATACCAATAATGTGTTGAAATTGGAAAGGTGCTGAACTAAACTACAGCACCTATAATCACTTGCCAGTAGTAAGGCAACAGTCCTTTCCAGAGTTTGTCTTGGTATCTCTGACTCACAAATGTGCTGCTTTCAAGTAGAAACAAGCTGCCCCTTTCATTTATTACTGCAAATTATTTCCATGAACAGTGAAATGCAAGCTATGTATGCTTACAGAAAATGTTACTGACATTAAGGAAAGAAAATAGTCCAGAAGAGGCCATGGAGATGCTGCAAGGGCTGGAGCAGCTCTGTTCTGGAGCCAGGCTGAGAGACCTTGGCTGGGTCAGCCTGGAGAAGAGAAGGCTCTTTAAGGGGGACCTTACAGCAGCTCCAGTGCCTAAAGGGGCTACAGGAAATGGGGAGAAGGGCTTTGGACAAGGGCCTGTAGGGACAGGACAAGGGGAATGGCTTTAACCTGACAGAGGGGGGAGCTGAGATGAGATTTTAAGCAGAAGTTCTTCCCTGTGAGGGTGCTGAGGCACTGGCATAGGGTGCCCAGGGAAGCTGCGGCTGCCCCATCCATGGCAGTGTTCAAGGCCAGGCTGGATGGGGCTTTGGGCAGTGGAAGGTGTCCCTGCCCATGGCAGGGGGTTGGAACTGGATGAGCTTGAAAGTCCTTTCCAAACCAAACCAGTCTGGGATTCTGTGATTCTTTGCAGCACTAACATTTTGGCCTTATCCATTTTAAATCTGTGGTAGGCCTTATTTTTTATATCACGACACTGGCAGCTTATGAAACATAATCCCATCTCACTGCCATATGCAATCCTAAATGAGTTTAAAGTCACACTGTGATTTCAAGTTACCACAAATGTGAATTTCACACTTACACCAGTGCTGGATAAAAACCCACAATGGCTGTGTAATGTGAAATACTGACCCAATATAAACTCTCCCAGATGTTTCAAATGAAGTTACGGCCTTGGATGAAGAACTCTGCAGTGGCAGGCTCTAATGCCAGAGCAGGTACTTGCTCTCTCTGAGCTACCCTGACCTTTTAGATACCTTATAGAGTCTCTTTTTCACCATGGCTGATGCAAAGCCTGCACAGAAAGCACACTGCCTGAGTAAGTGTGTTGCTCTAAGTCAACAGCAATGGGATCACAGTCCCATCCCTCTGGATTGAGCACACACTTGTGGGGACCTTGCAGTGCCCCAATGTGACAGTAACAGCTGAGGAACCACTGCTTCACAAAAAATAGACTCAGTTCAACAGCTGCTTTTCTGAAGATAAGATTAATATCTTAAGTGCTTGCAAGTTGTTGTGCAGCCTCTGTTGAAAGACTGCAGCCCTAGAAAATAGAGAGCACATTCTTATTTTACATGTACAGGGGAAAAAAATAAGTCCAACCAAACATAATTCATCTCTAGTGAAATTTTGCAGATCAGGGGTCCTTTACATTGCACATGTAATGTGGCAGATATTCATAAAGGAGCCACAACAGGGCTCTCTATAACTTCAGTTATACCTGTCTATCCACTTTCCCCTAATATTTGGTATTGTGTATCTATCATTCAGTTTGTAAAGTCCTGGGACTAAGTCTGAGCATTTTTTTAAGCCTGGTGCCAAAGCAGCCTGTACTGATGACAAGATAATTGTCAACATTTTGGCTATTCAATAACTGAGAATAAATCTGCTTCTGATCCCTTCTTCTCCTAGTCTATGGATAGCATGTGCATAGGCTTTCATTTTCCTTAAGTAAATGTGAATCCTAGGTGTTCTTCCTCAGGGAAGACAAGATTAAAAAGAGTCAGATTTTTGAACTGAAACAGAATGCATTTGATGGTAGTTGGTAAACTGGTGTACTCCATAGTCTACATGAATTATAAACCAGAACTGACTGCTTTATGCACATGCACCATGTTTTGAAACATGTACTTGTTTAAAACTCTACAAAGTGTAGTCTGATGCATAAATGGAAAGTAAAGTACTGTTGTACCAATTCTCACACTGCTAATCTCAGGGAAATAGTCAGGGCTCATAAATATTTTTACTGCCACTGGTTATGGACAATGAATACTGAATGGCCAAATAACAGCTACTCAAGGGCTCCACTTGCTTCTGCAAGCTGTGGGTTTTTTGACTCACAACCATCACAGACTCTACATAAGAAGTTTGGGACTAGCTGTTAATTTGAAACATTCACATTTTCAAGAACACTTCTTTGCAAGTTAAGTTGCAAATCCAGCTCTAACTCACAAGGCTGTTTCTACTAAACAGATCAAAATGATGTGCTTCTCAGCAGACTTGACTTCAGCCAAAAGACATGGCTATAAGGAGGTTTTGGAGGCAGCAGCAGCACAGTGTTTATCCTTCTAATATAACTGGGGATTTTCTGTACATGCTATTTGTATTGCTCCTTTCAGTCCAACAGAATATCCAGTATTAAATTCAGAATCATAGTAAAGGTTCAGACGTTTACTCCCTTAAAAAAACAAACAAACCCAGGGAAATCCCACCAAAAGATCTTTTTATGAATATACACCAGACAAAAGCAGATTCTTTGTGTGTTTATCAGTGTATAATATTGGTGATCAATGATACTATAAAAATGCTTCAGAAAGATTGCTCATCACTTAACTCAGTTCCCAACCTTTTAGTTACTCATTATTGTGTATGTGAAAAATTGTTCAAGTACGTCACCAAATATCACACATTATTTTACAAGGACCATGCTAACTAATACATGTTTAACGTAACTAATAATTATTAATAATTAGTAATTAATGCATACATTGCATAACTTGTACTCCTTCAGCAGTCCTTAGAAGGGAGTACATTCTGAAGCTCCTTCAAGCAGAGAGGTGCTGGGAAGCCTCTCTTGGTCAGTAGCTTTCTAGGTGTTGTTCGCTTTGGACTGATGAGTAAAAAATAATGAAATAAATCTTACAGCATAGAATTGTTCTCTAATTCACTGCTGCAGGATGCTAGCAGCCACCAAATGCAAATATTAAGCTTCTACAGCAACATTCATCTGGTCATAATGTACATCTGGTTTATTTTACAGTACACAATAAGTAGCAAAAGTATAGCAATTGATGCATTCAGTTAATTTTATTACTGAGTTGTATTTTATTATTATGCAAGGGTCTAATTCTATTTCTCCAAATAAGTTTGGGCAGTTTAGTTGGTTTGTTCCAGATGTTAGTCTCTTATTCTCATAAACTGGGAAGCTGCTGCAGTGTGAGAGGGACCATAAATCTGAATAAAAGTAACAAAGCAAACAGGACAAGGAAGACTGTCTCCATTCAGAGCTGACAGAAGGATATTACCTTCTGCATTTCCTGACTTCTTACATTTTAACAGAGTATCTGTATGTATGTATGAATGGAGGGTTCCATTTATTTATTTTTACAATTTATTTCCTAAGTTTGGTGTTTGGTTCTCTTTTAAAGGAGAGCAAATGAAAAAAAGCCTCCTGTTTATGCACTCTAATGAAGCTGATTTGGTGCTTTTGATGTGGTGTTCTCTGGGTGCTGGGTAAGGTACACAGGCATAAGTGTTTCTCAACTGTGCAGTTTAGAGGAGCCCTCTGAAGAGACACTGTCCTTCAGATACAGCTTGAATCTCAGGATTAATAAGGTTTCTCTTTACTTCCTTCATGGAGTTTCTCAGGAAAACACTGCATGTACTATAAATAATTGAGCTACAGCTCTGAGAATGTATAAAATTTACTCAAAGCACAAGCCTGAAGCTGTTCACACTGGATATTCCTGCAGCACTGTGCAGACTGGTTTTCAAGATCCAGCTTCTGTAGCAGTTTCCTGCTCCCTTGAGTCTGCATACAGAGAAAGGCAGCAAAAGCTGGTGAAATAAATTTGGATACTCATAATGTGTGTCAATGAGCAGCTGTCAAATGGCAGCAGTTCTTTATAATTAATCCTCTCTATCTTCACACTAATGTGAACTGCTCAACCTGTGAGAGACACTTTGTAGAAAAGGCACTATGAAAGAGCACGTGATATGCAAGGCAGACACATTTGACTTCCATGCTCTGAGGAAGAATGAGAATTTAGAATCAGTTATGTGAAGCATGGGCTGAGAAGGTGGAGAAGTGCAGCCCTTCCAGAGTGTAGAACAAGCCTGTGCACAATTGACGAGGTTCTGCTCTCGTGCAGACAAGCTAAAAGGCTGAAGAGCAGACACAAAATTAATCATTCAGATTTTGATTGGTCTATTAGTCTAGTTTAAGAAACAGAGTGTGGTCTGACAGCTTCATGCAGAGGATGCTCTTCAGTTAAGCTCCATGATCCATGGTAGACGTCGAGCCACAGCCAGACTGTGTGACCTTTTGAAGATCTGCAAGAATTACATGCAGACAAGCATTTGCTTGCTGTATGCTGTAACTAACATGGCACATTGCCCTTTCTTATCTGAAAAGTTGATCCAGCTGTGAGCAAGGTTTCTCTGTGTGTGTGTTTGGCCACCCAAAACAAATATGACATGATTTAACCCCTACTTATCTTCTGAAACTGTATTTCAATATTGCATTCAAATCTTCCCATACAGGCTATACTTTGAAAATCATTTAAAAATGTCAAAAATATGAATGTCAGTGACAATTTACTACGTAAGTTCTCGCTCTATTAATGACATCCTGAGATGCTAAAGCCTCCTTTTCTCTAGGCATCAAAAGTACTTCATAAACATTTATCTATCCATTTTGAAAATGTGAGAATTAGGCACATGGATATGCAGTGGTACAAAAACACAAAGCAAATCAAAGCAAGAGTAAATCACATCTGTTCCCTTCTCCCTAACCATCTACCCATGCCTCAAGTTCCCAGCAACTAATCCTAACCTAAAGTAGTAGCCTGAAGCAACCACCAAACCCTCCTCTTTGAAACTCAGTCCATCTCATAGAAATGTTTTTCAGCCTTCTCTGTTCAGTAGCACTGTTTGGAATTGGTAAATTGGAGACTCAGTGGCTCAGAAGAACATTGGCCAATTTTCAGCTCTTAGGAAACTGGCAGCTAACAGTAGCCTTGGATAGGAACATGTGGGTTTTGATAGAAGGGATCAATTTAGAAGATTTTTGCTGTTTACCAGTCAGTTTAAAACATAGATTGAAAATTCTCATCTTTCTACAAAACAGCAGTGCCATTTAAAGCTTTTCCAATAATTTTTGCCTTGGTTTATCTCTGGGTTTGACCTTTTTTGTCACAAAACCTGAATGGAATCCACCCTAGTTTTACCAGTGCTTGGATAACTAGAACACACCTACATGACTTCCATCAGAGCTGAAGTCACAGATTTTTACATCTGCCATTGTGCTCGTACATACCTCAGTGGCTAACATTGCTCGTAAATTCAGATAGTTCTTTTGGATATGTAAGCCCACAAAAAATCCCCAAAGTGTTAAACTCTTTAAAGCTAGTCACATAGCTTAAAGCATCCACATCAAGATCAAATACAGTTGTGAAGATGGCAGCATACACTGAACATCAGCATTTTGTTAAATCAGTTTGTTTGCCAAATCATGTCCTTCCCTGGATGACTGCCATCCCAAACCTTGGGGTTTGACCATAAGATATATGAAAGAACACTGCCAGCTGCTCAATTTACTGAAACCTTTCAAGAGAGTGCAGTGCAGAGGAGAGGGCAGATTTTGGCTTGGGATCAGGAAATATCCTCTATTGGCACAATCAGCTGACAGGCAAGAAAAAGCCTGAAAACCTGTAGGATTAATTATGTAATATACATATGTTTCTCATAACCTCAATTTTTGAAACTCAGAATAACTTACAGTAATTAAAAACATTTCCCAGCTCAGGTCAAGAAATTCAAGTCGCTGATAACTACTAATGCTAGTAACCAATGCTTGATGTATTTTCGTCTACCTTTTCTACTACTGGAAGTTATAACTATTATTTTATTTTAATTTCTTTTTTTTTTTTTTTTTAGAAATAGAGCAGGATAGAAAGAGCCTTCACGAAAAAAAAGTCAACAAACCACCAGGAGGAAAACCTCTAAGTTTTCCAAGATTCTAGACTACTTATTTATATCCACCTATGATCTGAGTGGATTTTTGCAGCTTAATATTGACTCCTATTCTCTTAATTGCTTGAAGCTATGAAATGAAAAATGACAATAGAACAGGATTTATATGTGACATAATAGAACAAGGTTTTTTTCTTTTTTCTGCTTCTGTTTATGCTATTTGAAGGAATAAGCATTTAGGGTGCCAAAATTATTGCTAGCCTTGTTAACTACTTTGGAAGCAAAATAGTTGACATAAGGATAGCCAAATCTGTTCCTTTGTGAAAGTGTAATAAGACAGAAAATCATTTCATTGTCAGATAGGGCTTCAGTTTATATCACACAATTAGATCTGCAATAAACTACAAACAGATTTGGTAATGTCACTTATCACTTTAATCCTGGAAGCAGTAATAGTGCACCATTCTGCACCCTGACACCAACGGGCTGAACGCAACCTGCTGTGGAACAGTCGGCTATCCAATGTAGGGTTACCAGTATGCAACTAGAAATAGCCTTTGGCACATTATTATTCCTATTTTCTCATTTGCCTCTAAATCACATAGCATGTTTAGCTCTAGTCTACATGTATTAATATTCCACACACTTGGCTCATTAGTCTAATCCAACGATGGGAAAGACCACACAAATGTATGGATTGTTCAGCAACCCTGACCCCACTCATTCACACACATGTAATAGCCCTGCCATTCACTCCTGCATAGAAAGGAGCACAAAAGCAAACAATGCCCTGCTCACTTAGTCACTTAATTAGTTAGTCACTGTTTCACTCACTCAGTTGACTCAGTTCTTCATACTTTCAGCCTTAGAATCTCTTCTCACTTTCCCGTGAGTAATGCCAATTAAAATTCACTTAAGACCCACATAGATGGAGAAAACCAGAAATACACCCTCAGTCTGATAGATAGGAAACTTCATTAAACAGTCCCTCAGTGTGACTTGAAAGCATTTTAAGGTCTTAAGTAGAAATTCAGTGCTACTCGGGCCTTGCCTAGCCTTCTCTTTTCCTCCTTTTTACCTTGCTTTTTTGGAAGCAAAAGATGGGATTCTGCTGTTGGTATTATTTATTTAAGTAAGCATTATTGAGAGCAAAATATGCCCTTTTGCTCTTAAATTATAGACAAGGTGTTAACACTTAGGTTGTTGTCAGCAATCCATCCTTCATAGAGGATTTCTCAGCATCATTCCGTGCACTCATTTATTTCCAGATTTTCTTGACTGAAGTCCAGTTTCCTCAATTTCTCTTAACTGTGTGTTTTACACCCAGCACAAAGTCTTCAGGGAGGAAGGTGATACATAACATTTTATAGTTGTTAAACCAATGACCTTTCTTATTCTTTGATACAAGCCTGATATAAAATCAAATCAGTGATTCTTTTCATTAGGTACCTGACCAGTGTATTCAGTTGACACCTAAAATGTAATGTTGTCTGCCCATCTCTTGCAAGTCTTGCATCACTTCATGACAGATTTTAATGTGCATGTCTACCTGTATTTGTACCTGCACAAATCACTGCAATGGTGCTCCCATTTGTCATAAAGCACAAAACCCCTCTTATTGTACTCTGACTTTAGAAATGGAACATTGTTTTCTCAGTAATAGCTTTCTCAGGCCAGCAGAGAGGGATTCTTGGTTTTACCATTTTGATCTTCAGAGATATGTGTATGATACAGAACCGTGTATTTGGCAGAAAGACTGTCAAATAACTACAAATCCTTACAGCCAGGAAGTAAACTCATTGACACAATGTCTCAGCATCGAATGGGGCTGAGTAATCCTTTTACAGAATTTGCATGCATTTGTGAATGTTTTTTTTGAGGGCTAAGACTGGAAAGCAGAAAGCCAGGGGTGCTAAAGGCTTGCTTTCTGTCAGTAGGGATCAGCACCTCAGCTCAATACAAGTCTCCACAAACATGCAAAGAAGGAAAAGGAACAGGGCAGCAACTTGGTTTAGCCCTGGAATTAACAGAACCTTTCTGCAACCCATGCCCAAGGTATGAAATTGTGAATAATATATCATTTGAAAAGGCTCCTGAATCATGAGAAACACTACTACAACCCAGAAAGATATTCAAATATTTTGTACTTCTTACACCTCCGTAAACCTTTGTGAAGAACATCTTATTTTTATGACTTGCATTAGATGGAGTTTATTTAATGGGTGGATGAGTATCTGTCGTGGTATCATTATCTTTTTTCTTTCACTGTAAAGCCTTTATCATACGTCTTCTTAAATTGACTTTTTTGACAATATAACTTGCTAGTCCTGGCAAGATTAAGCAGATTATCAAATCCACTTTCCAAGCGTAGGTATTCCCAGTCTTCACTTGTAAAGGTGAAAAGAACAGTTCAATCAAGTTTATATTGCAAAACAGTATTTTCATTTTTACCATTTTGAATTTACCAACCTGGAGTATGTCAGATCATGTGTATATACATATACACATAACATAGTATGCATTATTATCTCATATTCAGAAAAGGTAGGTGCAACTGCAAATACCACCTAGTCAGGATTAGGTAATTTGGAGACAGGAAAGGACTACACCTTTACAAAGGAAGAGCTAGCTGAAAGTAGGCATTCCATAAGTATCAAAGAGGGAATGAGGAGGAGTAGATGATGCTACAAATGGAGACATGGCAAATTCATGCACAGATGGAAGGGTGGTTTTATGAGGGAGGTAATACTTCTGAGAGGTGAAATGATGAGGAGAAGGAAAGAGATTTCACAGCTGCATTTACTTTTGCAAACAGCCTGACTTATTACTGCATATGTGGACTGTACATTGTGCTTTCCCGTTTGAAGATGTATCTTCAGCAGCCAAACAAGACAACTTGGTCCTTGTCTGTGAACTTTGTCCATCTGCTCAGGTAACTTAGCCACTGCCACTGAAGAATTTTGACACCTTGGAAACAGAGTACTCAAACAGAGCTCAGGCTTTTAACCTTGGATTTGGCCTGATGGGAGACCATCCACCAATGCTCATTGAATGCCTACTTGAACATCCCAATTTGCAGCAGAGTCCTCCCCTGTGAGTGGCACACTCAGCAATATCAAACAGCTAAGCTTACAAATACACCTGGAAATGGGAAGAGTGCTCTGGGATTTAAGTTCTCAAGAGTAGCTTTCATAGTAAGTTTGCTACATGAGAACATTTAGTCCTTTAAGTGGTTTGAGTATAACAGCAAATGCAAGTCGTGTAAAAAATAAAAAGAAAACAGAAATACAAGCAGACAAGGATGGGAAAATATTTTTCTTACATAACTTCAACAGCTTCTGTAACCACAAAATACACAGAAGTATATTATTTTAAGTGAAACCATTACCTATCGATAGTTTTTAAAGTCAAATTAATTTCTAATTGAAGTCAGGCAAAGTCAATTAATCCCTTTCACAAATTGAAATGGATGATGACATGCAAGAAGCTTTATCTCTGTATGTTAAAAATTAATAGAAAATCACTTACATTGCTTCTGTTGTTGTACAAAAACAACCCTAGAATTTTCCTTTCAGCAATGTTTCTCCTTAGCCAAAAAGATAACTATCCTGCATTTGATACAGTGCCATAGTCTGAGTTGTTTGCCTCTCACTTCCAGCTTTATTTGTCTACATCCCCTTTCCTCAACAAAGTCTCCTCTAACTCAGTAGAGCTGAGGTGGCCCAGCATGCTGTAAGAATTTATACTTAGTATATTATACACCTTTATCATGATACATGAGGCAACATTCAGTGAAAGGTCAGGTAGCTTTCCATTCCTCGCACGGACAAGCCTGATGCTTTTGCAGAGCTAAGAACCAGCTACATGTGTTACCATTCACAGCACCTGATGCAGACAGTCTCTAAATGGCACATAAATCTGTGCATTTTCCTGCATTTCCCATTTAGCAATGTTCTTACTGTTATTTTCCATTTCATGGATGCAGTCTATTTAATCGTCATGGTGCTCTGGTGTTATACACCTACACTTGCCACTATATACAAGGTTTGCACTCTGGTTGCATGCACCTCCCACCCTTCTTTGGTTATGAGTGGGAGAGAAGCAAGGGAGGGCAGAGCAGGAGCCTCGAGCACAGTATGTGAGAGCCGGCAGGTCTGAAAACCGTTCTGCGTGTGTTACATCATGCAATGAGTTGGCTCCTTGTTCCTTTCATCTAGCCCAGTGGCCACTGAGTCTAAAGTTACATGATCTAATTATTAAATTCACTTCTTCAGAGAGCTGTATAGCCAATGGAAAAAAAAAAAATAGGTCAGAAAAGGTTTGCAAAACAGGACGTAAGGTTGCACTTCTGTCAGAGAAATTGGCCCCTAAGTATGGGTAAAGAGGGTATGTGCAGGCTTCTCTGTAATCATTGTGATGTGTAACAGTTTAAAGCTATTACAGATCTACTGGTTTAGTCTGTACATATGTTTCCATATATACAGACATCTTACAAAATCCTACCAAGTTCACAGGGACTAAAATGCAGAATTTAAGCCACACAACAAGCTAAGTTATCAGCAGAAATAGAGATTAGTGTTAGTAATCAAATGAGTAGCATCTGGAAGGTACATCTGCCAAAACAGGTATGGGATGCCTTTCTAAAGTAAATAAAATAAATACAAAAAACCCTGAAGAAACAAAGACCACGATCATAAGTGGCCTGCTGGATGAAGTGTTATTTACAGGCTTTGATTGCAGGGGTGGGTATAACCAGGACAGGGTGTGCATATTCCTCCTCCTCCTCTCCCTACCACTGAGCAACTGGGCTCAAAACCAACCATACTGAACCTCTCGAGACTGTGTGACTAATATGTGAAGTCCACCAGACCAAACCATACTACACAGGAGACCCACCCAAAAGCAGCACACAGCTTTGTTCCAGTGACATCTGAAGCACAGAATAAAGCAAGGCTGTGATCAGCAAGACACAAGGCTTATCTACATGAATTACAGATGTAGATACCAGCATGCCCACTCTGGGCTGCTAATGGTGACTTCAGCCTACCTGTGCTTGTCCTAAATGAAGACAAGTGGACAAGAAGAAAACTGGCCAAGTTTTGTGCTTATTTCAGGCTAAGGCAGTTCCCTTGCTGATCTTGCTTGGTTCCCCCAGCCAGCTGGAAGGAATACCACATGATACTGACTGTAAGAAAATCATTAGGGTAATAATGCATAATGGATAATCTGTGCTTTGAGAAGCACTAGCATACCTGGGATGTCACAAATCTTTAAAAGTAACCACTCAACCCTTCGTTTTGCTTTGCAGCACTGTACCTGCAGTTTTTTACTGTGTTCGAATGTCACTCTTTTGAAAGGGTGAAAAGAGGCACAGAAGTACATCCTATTGTAAGCAATCACAGTTAGGATGCTGTTTAAACAATTATTTTTATGGCTAATTGATATCAATGATCTAGCACGTGACAAAGCCTTTTTCCACTATTTTAGTAACATATACAATACATAGACCTTTCATTCATGTGCTGGGAACATGGAAAAAGCTCTTCCACAGTGAGTTAGCTATTGTAAAAGGCAAAAGCTTTCATAACTTCTAGAGGGTCTAAACCAAATCTGACACATTTTTCCTGAGTCTGATTTTAGTTTGTCATGTACCACACACATTTCTTCAATGACAGCTACTTTTCTCAAAAGCATTAGATGCTGCCCTGAGAATTCACTCCTTTCAGAATGACCCCTCACAATACCAGATTTCATAATTCTTTCACATCTTCTTGTACCATTTTTGCCTAAAGATCTGAATGTCTCTGCACAAAGCAGATCCTTGTCCAAATAGGTGTTCTTTAATCATGGAAACACACGAGAAACAGATCATTTGGGTGATTTACTGTGAAAACAAGGTCTGTACAGCGCTCTTTGCAACATTAAACCGTCGTGTACAGCAAAAACCAGCTGCTAGAATTCTCCTGCTTGTATAAGACAACCTGAACAACTAACCAGAAAATTGGCGCCTAACGGGGTTCTTTGCTGTGGAGTTCATCACTTTAAGATCCTACAGCAAAGCCTTGGTGGAAAAGTTGTTTTGCTACAGAGCAAAGGAGAAAGAGTAACTCCATCCAAAATGTGGTTAGATTTCTAGATAAATTAGAAAATCCAGCAGTAGTTTCAGGTATAACAGATGAATAATCTTGTGTGCAAGAGATAAAACAAAGCAATCTGGGCTTACATCTCAGACAACGCAGGACTTTCTGCCTTGTGGCTTGTTGTGCCCCTCGTGTGAAGTTACCCTGTGCTTATTTAGCACTTGTTCTTGCTGACAAAACCAGGCCCCATGAAGTGCAACTCTAAGAACCAGACTAAACGACAAACCCTAAGTTGTGAAGGGGCTGGGTAGCCATTTTGGTGGTGGCAGCCATCTTGGGGCAGAATAGACTGAAATAGCTGAATCTCCAGGAATTACTAACACATTGCAAATGTGATTGTTTTAAGATACTCCTTCCAATTGTCAGCCACTGTGCTAGAATTGGAGGGAGGTCATGACAATCTATTGCACTATGATGCGTGACCGTAAAAGGGAATATTTTCTGTCGCACATTTTTGGGCTCTTAATTCACAAAACACTAGAGATTAAAATATTAGTTACTCGTAGAAACCCCTTTTCAAGGCCATGAGGTAAATCCAGAGCATACAGTGTAGAATGCCGACTGTTAAGATCTTATTGCAAGTTTAATATGCGATGAAGCCTGGAAATGTTAAGTACTTACACATGGAAAGAACACAAGCACATCACCTATAAGGAGAACACAGCCTCATTTGACATATAAGCCAAATGCATGATTTGGGAATCTGGTTGTGCTTGTGATTTATTTCCTCTGCAAGAAACTTTTACCACTCAGGACTTCATTACAGCGGCCACTGCTCGTGTTGGCGTTTTGACACTCAAGATGTACCCGGGTACTCATAAGGAAGAAAGGAGATGGTACTTGGTGAGGAAGGATGATGCGAATACTCTGGAAGCAAGAATGGGGCTCACATTTGAGGGGTGCAGGCAAGGGATACGGTCACAAAGGAAAGCAAAAGTACCCGTTAGGAAACTTGTCTTTGCAATTTTATTTTTCAGATAGGCTTAAGAAAGGCTGAAGTGACGGAAGAGCGAGATGACAGCAGACTAAAGGAGCAGGAATCCTCAAACATAACCTCAGCAACGAGATTGATGAGCGTGGCTCACAGATTAGAAACGAGAGAAAACGATAGCAACCTCCGAGGCTGGAGACAGCACGTAACAAGCACCGCGATGTGGAGCCGACACCGTGCTGCTGCTGTGATTTATCACCGCTCCCACCACAGGGTAGGGCAGGGCTCTGACAGCCGAGAAGCCGCTCTGCATGCGGAGCGGCGAGGCGGAGAAAGCCGAGGGGAGCGGCGCGATGCACGAAGAAGGGCCCTCGCCGCTGAAGTTTGGGTAAGCGAAGGTCAAACGGCACGACACGAGGGAGCACCGCGGAGCTCCGCAAGTGACTCAGCCCGCCGACAGCCGCGGGGTCCGGGGAGCGGCCCGGCCTGGAGCCGGCCAAGACCCTTCCGATGTGGCGCCGTGAGGGCGGGCGGGGGAGCAACAGGCGGGGAGCAGCAGAGCGGCGGCTGAGGGGAGCGCCCTCCCCCTGTGCCTCCATCCGTCCCTCCCGCCCTCTCCCTCAGGGCTGCCCGCTCCCGCGCGCGGCGGGACCGTTAAAACCGTTACTGCTCCCACTTTCGAACTGATTCAAACTCGGCAGCCGCACGGCCCCTCCCACCAGCCCTCACCCCGCTCCCCCGCCCATGCACGGCGCGAGGCGGCCGAAGGCTCCAACTGCCCCCGGCCCCGATCTGGAGGGGGGGGGGAGCGCGAGAACAAAGAGTCCCCCCACCCCTCCCTGCCCCCCCCGCACGTGTGGAGCGAGCGCCCGCCCTCCGCCCCGCCCCGCCCGCTCCTGATTGGCCTGGGGAGCGTGTGCGGGGTTGGGGGGGCGGTACCTCTGTCCGCGTCCGTCCAATGGGGGCGGCGCTCGGCGCTCGCCAATGAGAGCGACGCCGATTGGGCCGTCGCGTTTGGCGCTCGGTCCGGGAGGGTGAATCGGGCAGCCGGAGGCTGAGGGGAGGGAGGACGGGCGGGCGAACGGAGCGGAGCGGAGCGGAGCTGGCGGCGGGGAGGCGGCGAGAGGCCGGGGCGGAGGGTGAGTGAGCGGCTGTCACCGCGCGGGCTCTGAGGCGTTGGCGCCGGCAGCGGGTATTTATAACCGGCGCTTTATAATAGGGGGAGGGGGAGAAAGGGGGGCGACGGCTCCTGCGGAGCAGCTGCCTCTCCCGGCCCCTTCCCTTCGCCTCCCGGGGGGCGGTGGCGGGGAAGGGTGAGGGGGGTGCGGCGGCGACACACGCGCGCTCCCGGCCGGTGACAGCTGGAGCGGAGACATGGAGTCTGAAGTGCCCTTTGTCTAAGTTGGCTCCGTACAGCCCGGCCGGCCGCTCCCGTGCCGACCCCCGCCTGGCTGGGGGTGAGGTTGTCCTGCCCGCCCCTTCCAGGGGTGAAGGGTGGAGGGAGAATGGGGAAGACACAGCGGTTTCCTTCCCCTCCTCCTCGTTCCTGCCGGCCGCGTGCGGCGGCTTCAGGCGCGGTGCGGTTGAAGGAGCAGAGCGGAGGTACATGTGCGCCTAACGTACGCCGGATAAGGTCTCGCCCCGGTGGTGCGACCGGCACAAAGCTCCCCGCCGCCGAGCCGGGGTCCCGGGAGGGAGCTCGGACAGGTCCGCTCCGGGCTCGGGTGTTCTCAGCCTCCCGGAAGCCGGCGCTCGGCGAGGTGAGCCGGGCGGGGAGGCTGAGCGCGCCCCGGGCCGCCCGCCCGCACCCTGGTGTCCTGGAGCCGGTGCTGGTTTGAGGATCGGCCACCGTCGGGGTCCTCTGCTGTCCTTGGAGGGTCCCGTTTCAGGGAGGGAGCTTGAGGGCGAGGCAGTAAATCAGTCTGGCAGTGGCTCCGGCGAACTTCCTATCTTAAGGATTCGCGGGGCACCGTGCGATCCTGGTCTTCCAGAGCGCCGCAAGAAAAGTTCACAGGGAGCTGGAAATCGTGGGGTTTGGTTCTGATGTTGCCAAGCACGGGTGTACAGAACGCTTTCTAAAACTAGGGTTTCTGGGGAGCTGTGAAGGAGGGCGATGAGCAGAGCTGTCCCAGAGAAACAAATGTGTCACTGGATAGAGCCGAAAAATTCGGCGTGTTGTGGTCATCATTCATATGTATTTGACATTAGCCGGTATTCGAAGTAATTTGAAGTAGCTATTAACAGACAAAAGAAAAGCAGTCTATACCCTGATGCAGCAAGAATAGGATACTAAACTTGTGCATTCCTCAAGATACTTGCTTCTAACTTAAGAAGTTCTACCTTTGTTTTATTGGAGCTAGAGAAAAGTTTGTGTGTTTTTAATGAAATGTAGAGCTGGAAGTTCACATTCTTGATCTCTCTAAAAAGAAGTCTGTAACAGTTTGAACAAGGTTGTTTAATTGTGGGAGGATAGGTTAGTCTTTGTTGAAGTCTAGCAACTCTAGTTTCAGCTATTATTGGTTTGATTCTTACTAATATAGATTACAGTGAAGAATTTTACCAGCATTTTTAGTGTGATCTTCATAGATAGGTTGATTTTATGTTTTTCTAGGGACTGGCACATTCAGATTCTTTGTGGTTTGTAGAAATTAAGAGGTCATTCTTTGTTTGTCCCTAGTGTCTATATCAAATTGAGAGTCCGGGAATGTTTATTTGTGGTAACAATAAAGCGTCTTCAGAAGGGTGAGTATTATTTGTACATAGCGTATTCTAACTAATCTCACTTTAGATTATTAAATTGAGAATATTTAAGATCTACAGAGTCTTTGAGAAAATGTGCTTCTAGTGTTTTAGGAGGTAGGACTCAAAAGTTTAGGGTGACGTGTCGAGTGCTTTTAACTTTGAGAGCCAGTGCTTTATTAAGTACTGGCTTCAAGATTGTTTCATCAGAAATGTTACATTTCTTCTGGAGTTTCCTTTACCAAAAATAAATAAGAGAGGAAAAATAAATTATGTTTTTTCCTTCCTCTGTCTACATGAGGAATGGAGGTAACAATTAAACAAACTGTGGAGAAACACGTGACAGCAAAATATTCTGTGAGATGCCAACACTTCTTTTAATCTGAAAGAATTCAAGATTCTAATTTAGGACAAAAAAAGTGGTGAAAAAAGAAATGTTATGTTTTTTAATATGTGATTTCACCCTGACACTGAAAATCCACATCATCAAAAGGTCTTAAAACATCTTTGCTGAGTTTAAAATGAGCTAATGTGGTAGTGTGTAAACTTAGACCGTGGACTTGAATTTCAAGCTCAACTTTTTTTCCTCTTACTGTGTATTTTTAACTCTCCTGCTGGAATTGCTGTAGCTGAAATAGAGTAATCTTGTTGCAGATGTGCATTCAAATGGATTTTTGCTTCTTCTGTTAACATTGCAACATTCCTAGGTGAAATGTAAATATACTCCTGCACTTATGCTTACCTCCAAAGAAACTTGGGTTTAGCAAGAAAGGAGTTTCTTTAGAGCATTATTGAATGCATTAACTGCATTATACATAAGAAGGATGCAAGCTAAATGCCACTTTGTGTAAAGCAGCTCATGTCAGAATAAGCTACATCTAACATCCAGTGCACTCCAGCAATGTTCCCAGGAAAGCTGGTGCACTCTAAAATTGCTTTTGAAATCAGACAAGAAAATCTGTTCTTGTTACCATTCACAAGGAGATTCAGCTTCTTGCTGTGTGTATCATGTACGTGTTTGCAGCTATAATGTTGAAATGGAATGATTTTAGGTGACTGTACTGCATTCATGTGGTTGAAGAGAGTTCTTCTTAAAAATGACTGCAATACTGACAGAAGGCAGATTTAATGAATGTTTGCTTTTTGTTGTATTTGAGCAAAAGTGCTGTGGGAAACTTTAAGTGTTGGCTATAATCTGAAAGTTCTGTAACTCTACAGGTAGCATTTATAGATGCGTCTTAGCAACTTGAGAAGAGTCTGTGAAACTTAATGGTGGTGGGGGGATAAAGTTTTCCCCAGCAAGGATGCTGAAAATTTCAGTAGCAGGATCTGGCCTTTGTTATTGTAAGGGATTTTACTGAGTCAAGTAGCTCATCTTCACAGAATGAACTTTCCAAGCAGAATTCAGTTTATCAGATCTTTTAAAAGCATGTAGGATATGGAGTACAAACTGTGAGTGTAATTCGTAATGATTTGTTGAGGTGTTTGAATAATACTTACATTAGGAAGCAAGCTATTAACAGAAGCTGTAGCAGAGTTTTATTTTAATGTTACAGATGCTACCAGTCTTCTGTTCCTAGTGTTAGTAAGGTTCATTGAAGGAAGTGCTGGGCCCTATGAAATGTCTGATTGAAGGCAGCATCTATGCTGTTTGTATCTATAAAAGTATCTATACATGTATCTATACATCTAGCATCTATGTGTGACTTGCGCAGCTGTTCTAGAGTGGCTAAGTTGATCTTTAAATGGGTGAGTTACTCTAATAGTTTAACTTCAGTTAAGTGGCAGCGTCTGGGAGAAAGAAACGTGGAACAAAGTAAAACCTTGTATAAAATAGATGCAAAACAGGGAGAGGCGCTTCCCAGGGGAATGATAAAAACATTGGTTACAAGTTAGCAGAGTGCTTAGGTTGGTTTGTTAGCTCTGAGTATATACCAAAGAGGTTTTTTTTTTGAGCTAAAGATTGAACGGAAAACAATGTACAGAATTACTAAGCAGGTATTCTGTCTGTTCTGGTGAATATCAGTTAAAGGCTCTGGGATGATGTTATGTATGTCTGTTTATGGATGAGGTGAAACTAAAGAGTGAAATTTGTTGGAGGAGGGAGTAGTTCCTATTGAGTTCCAAGCAAGAAATAGTGAAGTTTACTAAACCAGTAGTGACAGTACTGCTTTCTGTAACTGATCATAATAGGTAGTTTGACTGTTACAGGTTTTTTTTTTTCTAGTTGTATGCCTAGATTTCCATTAAGATGTGTCAGACTATGGGCTTGAAGTTTGGATTTTCAGCCAAATTGAGAAATCTACTTCCAATATTATAGTCTAAATATGTTTTCTGAATTAAAAAGATAACGCTAGTAAACTTGGGTAAAGGCAGTTCTTAAGAGTGAAAAGCATAATTTGCATAGAGCATTGATAAATCAAGTTTCTTTTTAACATAGTAAAAGAAAAATTCTTTAATATATAATGAGTAATTTTAGCACAGTCTTGCAAATTGGTTTTCATGTAAAAAAAAAAAAAAAAGAGAAGAGAATGTTTATGTCTCTGCTGCATCCAGAAAAAAAAAAAAGCAAACACAAAACAACCCCCCCAGATGAATGTGGGTTATATCCTTATTTTAGGAATCTTTTGGCTACCTGGCAAAGTCTGCATATAGGATTTTTCAGCATTTGTGCTTCTGCTCAATTTGTGAAAAATACTGTTGTCTTGGAACAATTCATAACACATGCTGTGCTTCCTTTCTAATGGTAAAAGCAGTAGTACTTTTAAGGTGAGAAGGCCATTTGGAAATCTTGATAGTGTGCACGTTCTGAATGCTGTAGATAAAAATAACAGCATAACGATGTGAGTGGATCAGAGTGATATTGTCATTTGCTTGAAAATGTTATGTAGTGCTTTCAAAGCTTCTCATTTGCATATATAGGACCTCATTAACAAATGAGGTAAAACTAGTGCATTACTGTGTGCAAAGAATGATTTTCTTGATACACAATTGCAGAGGAGCTTCAGCATTTGCTGTTAGTTTTCTTTTTTATATATATATAACTGTTGTTGTATATATAATTACACAAAGTAGTACAAATTACAGTCCACATTATGGATTTTCGAGGATGTGAACTGAAAATAAAGCTTTACAGGAGGGTATGATTTCTTTATACTTTAAAATCACTTTTTAATCTAGAATGAGGCCTGTTTCCCCTGTCAGTTTTTGTTGTATCTGGCTCCTTCCCGTTCTGCCTTTTACGTGGTTGGTTCAGTTTTTCCTGCCATACGTTCTCTCTTTCACAGCCTGCATGCTTGGTTTAAATCCCAATCAGATGTAATTTAAAGAACAAAGTATTTGAAAGGAAGGAAACTCAAACCTTAAGACTCATATTTATTTTATTTTCTTTTCAGTGTGAGCTGGTTTCCTTTCCATGTTTCTGAGCGTGAGTGGATCTGGCAAGCTTTATATTTTTGGTGTGTAGTTGTCTGATTTAGTTTTTCACTCATAAGATGAAAAATTCTAGAGATGAAACTCAGTTTACTGCTTCTGTCAGAAATGGGGCAGATGTGTATTACAGATGCTTGATTGCCTGTGAAACTATACTGTGGCAAATGGATTGAAGTTGCTATCATCTCTTTTTTTAATCATCTCCCCGCTATATGTCCACTAGTTTGCCTTGTTTCTAGTGTGTATTTATTGCTAATGTGCTTAGCGCAAAGTTAAATCTGCTGTTTAACTATTAGAAGAGATTGACATAAGTTCTTTTATCCTTAGAATAGTTTAACCGTTACTGGTATTCAAGTCATCAATGCTTTCAAACTGGGGAGACATAAGTGGTGCCAAAGCCTTACTACTTGTAGTTCTCTTCTACAGCCTAAAAGAGTTGTTTGATTTATTTTTTTACTGTGGATTTTTTTTTGGGGGGGGGGGGGGGGG
>JASSUY010033800.1:0-32335 GCA_032466535.1 Forpus xanthops
AGCTGTGCCTGGGATTGCTCTGACCCAGGTGTAGGACCTTGCACTTGTCATGGTTAAACTTCATGAGGTTGGCATCATATACTATGAGAAATGTTCAGTTCTAAGAGGAACAAATCAAAGGGAAGAAGCTCTAGGAAGTAAAAGAGGAAAAGGGCAGGGGAAAAATCCTCTTACATAGGACAGCTACCTGGAAGTTGCTGTTCCCCATGTGAGGGAAGATGTGGAAGGAAAGGAGATGAAATTTCAGCTGTTTTACTATCTGGAGACTTCAAAACCAGAGATAACTGTCTTCCCAACAGGGCATCGTGGTTCTCCCATGGTGGACTGAGACATGACAATAACCTGTGAGTCCCTGCATGACAGCTTGACCTCTATTTTCTGCTTATTGAAGGGCAGAAGTAATCACAGCTGTTGTTTTACTTGCACAGATGTAAATTATTTTTTAGCTGAGAGGTTTTGCCTTCCTATTGCTGTGGCTGCATGGGATCAGTGCTTTGGTTCATGTTCCGGTTCTGTTCACTCCGTCTCTGCATCTGCTGTTTTGGATTGACTTCTGCCCAATGCCAAACTTGCTGTCCGGCTCTGAAGGCTCCTGTTTAGGAATAGAGGCAGGGTGGATGTGTGGGAATTGGCCTGAATTTAGCTGAAGTAACTCTAAATCAAAAACCCTATGGCTCAAAGAGGTGGGTTAACAGTTTGTTGTTATTTTCTTTCTGCCAACTACTGCCTTTCTGGCTGGTTTGAAGCAGAAGTTCTCAGGCCTGATGAAACATAAAATGTGCCAAATGTTTAATCATGTCATTCCTGAACTTCTACCCTTGCTGGATGCTAGGGAGAGTTTTCACATCACTCTGGTTACTTGTGCTGCTCTTAAACAGCTTAAGCTGAAACTTTTAGAGAACAGTTACCTATCCCAGTAGCATGATGTTCATGCAGATGCAGACGCAGAAAAGTTAGAAGGTTTCAGTTAATGTGACAACAGGAGTAGCACTACTGTAATTAGTTGTGTTTTAGCTGCAGATCACATCGTTAGATCATTTGTGGTGGTATTGCTGAGCAACACCACGTTTTCTCCCCATACTCTTCAGTTTAGCTGTAGGTGTCTGTTGCTGTTTACAATATGCTATTATCCTTGGATGCTGTATTTTCTGAAGGAGGGCTGTGTTGACAGCACCTAGCACACAAAGATTTTTGTGGCTGAGGCCCTTAAACAAAAGGGTAATAGAGAGAATAATGGTACACATGACCATGAGTGCTACCACGCACATTAATGTGACAGCTGGTGCATAGAAGGAAAGCTGATGGCCTTTTTTGGCTCTGCCATGGTAAGGATTAGTACGTCAACTATTTGCTTCCATGCTGAACTGTGCAGTCAAAAGAACGTCCAGGGTGCTGGGGTGGAGAGAATATCTGATGGCTTAAAGAAAAGGTTTTGATTTATTTCATCTACGAGTGTTTTACTCACCAGTGAGAGACTGCAAACAAAGAATAATCATCCAGGAGGAAGACAGAGTATTTCTTCGGTGCACACGACAATAGTAAGAGGGACAGATAAAATCTAAAATGTAAGCAGGTTCAGCTGAGACTAGCCAAATTTGCTGGTTACTAACGATGAATGTTGATTTCAGCAAGAAAAAGGAAGCCATGGCAAGGGCCTGTATCAAAAATCAAAGCTTACCTAAGCAGTCTCATCCCCATAGTTGCAAAAATACTTCTCCTGCTGTTGTTAGCCATTTAAACTGGTGGACTGGGCTCTGCATGAGCATAAACGAAAGCAGAAGATAGCTGTGTTGCTCTTTCTGGAAATGTTTTTCTGGAAGCTCATTTGGTAACCTATCTCCTCTTGGCAGGTGCTAAAGGGACCAGGGAAGGGAAAGGTAGCGCAGGCTGGATTTTACTTAGCAATGCCAATATGTTTACAGAGATGTGGTGGCTCTAGATGTGTTCCTTTGTAAGTGAGGTCAAAATACAGCTTGATGTGTGAGATATTCAATGAGCAAGAGAAAGGCATGTTAACTGGGTTGGAAGATAACATTCTGTCTTTTGAATGAATTCTTGTTATTGTCACTGGTGTTACTTAAGAAAAAAAAAAAAAGTTTAAATTATTCTTTTTTCTCTGTTGTTTAGCTCTTGTTCTCAGCTTTGTTACGGCCACTAAGAGATTATAAAAATGGATTGGCAAAAAGTTAGGTTTCCTGTATCATTTAGAGTTATGTTTTCAGCCCTTAGCAGTTTGGTAGGGTCTGTTCTTCATTTTGAAAATAGCAATAAAAGAGCAGAGAACATAAGAAAACACAATCCTCTCATTTTGCTCTTTTTTTTTTAATTAAATTGTCAGTGCTAGTCTGAACCTTGCCTCTGATCTGTATGAAGTCTCTGAACTGTGCAGCTGGAACAAAGCAGATACAAGAAAGACATAAAATGTCCATGTGCCTGGCTACTTTAGAAGGTAATAAAAAGCTCCCAAAGTCTTGCTTGTTTTTAATCTGTATGGGTTTTTTTTGTCAACATAAATCCTTTGGGAATAAACTTTAAACATTTATGTTGGATTTAGAAAATGACCTTCCAGCATCAGTACCTATGATCTAGCAAAAGAAACTAAGCTTAAGCTTGTGTGAATGGCCCTCTTGGCTTCCAGAGGCATGGGTAACATTAAAGCGTGTGTTGAACTGCTACACAAGAATGAGGAATGGTAACAGTGGATAAGCAGCGTTGCAGTGTATTTGCTGTTTCTGTGTGGTTATGGGAGGCATTGGGCGCGCATGGGGAGATAGCCCACATCTTAGGAGAAGGATCAATCTGCAATATTGAGCAGCTGAATGTCAAAGCATGGTTGGCAGCACCCCCACTCTGGTGGGGAGTGCCCTCTTGTATGGACCTAAAAAGAGCCCAAGCCTGCAGCCTCCTTATCAGAGAGGTAAAGAATTGGCAGCTGCTTCTCCCTGGCAGCTAAAGTGCAGCAGTTCAAGTCCTACCTGCAAGTTGTCAGCGCATTTACCTAGCACCTTGATGCCCTTCTTGGGCTCTCAGGGGCAGCCGAAGTAGAAGTTAGAGAAGAAGCAGGAGCAAACTCACGAGAGATTGGTTCAGGTGAAAGATGAGGATAGAAAAAGGCCAGAGTAAGTCTAGACAGCCAGTACAGCCACATTGGCTGTTCTGCATTGTGGATTTGAAGAGACTCATTTGCAGCAGTTTTGAGCAACCCTGAAGTTTTAGCTCCTAGGCTCACAGCTTTTGCCTTTGCCTGGGGCTACAAGATCCCACAAAATGGCATTTAAGTAATTTAAGAATTGTGTATGTGCACAGTGTAACTATAGTCATTACTTCTGTAAGCTGGCTGTGACGTCAGCCCAGTGACAGGGCAGGAAGAAGGGAATGCTACTTCTGCAGGGTTTCCTGCAGAATGGCCGGCTTTCTGTGTCACACAGATCACATCCTGTGGTCAGTGAAGGCTAGGAATGTTGCAAACTTTGACTTAAGTTTTTGGAGCCATTGGTATGTTTAACTAGCCTCCTAAATAGCCACTTCCATTATATTTCCTCTGGGCTTTTTGCCTTCTGAGAGATCTAAATTGTTACATGTTTTCCCTTCAACTTGTTGCCTTTCTTAGCTTTCAGGTTGTGCTTAGAGCTCTGCTACACCATAGTATTTGCTGTCATGGTGCTTTTCATCAGTGGCTCAGCACAGGGGTGGTTTTCTTCATGATGCTTTGAAACATCTGCCATACTGTCATAGTACATACCCATGTGCACACACATGCAACTTTCTGATGAGCCAGGGTTTCCACATGCTGGCTGGAGGACCAACAAGTAGTTGGTCTTGGCAGCAGGCCCTGTGGCAGCCATAGGGGGAGAGCACTGCAGGAACCGCAGTGTGGTAGAGAGGGCAAGAGACTTCTGTGGATAGAGTCTGAGCTTGCTTTCCTTGAAGCTGGCACAAGATTTTCCAATGAGGCCTTGACTGACCAGGAGCTTAAAGGCTTTCTTATCTGCAGAGTGTGACACAGGCTGGTGACAGCCTGTAATTAATAGTGATACTAACCCTCCTTATGCAACCAGGGGATGCCTGACAGTGGTAGTAGATAGTTGCTCAACAGCAAGGCATGTTACAACTAACCAGCTGGGACCAATTATGAAAGCCCCACTAATGCTTGCAAGCACTTGCCTGTTCACATCATTGAGCTGAAGTTGAAGAGATGAGTGACTGCTCTGCAATGCACGGGCACAGCTACTATGTTGAGCATGGGATGTCCATGCTCTGGGATACATTTGCTCATCGCACTCCCAGATGTGGGATGAAGAAGCACCCCAGGGCTGCAGCACCATCTCCCTCCACACCCACAGCTTCTCTCACCCACTTGCTGCTGCAGTAGCATGAATATATGCCCAGTACCTACTTAGCTGCTGGGTATGGTTAGAGAAAGTGTGAGGAGGGGGAGGACTGGGGCTCCTATTCATGGCTTCCTCATGAATTTTTAGTCACTACATGAAGATTTTAAGAGTGTTCAGATAAAACATAAAATGAAGCGAAGGACTAAGTGGCACTGCACAAAAAGAGAGGGGAAAAAAAAAGAAGCCAAAACACTGAATCATTGTCCAAAAGGTACAGCCATTAGAGAATAATAATAGTTTTTGTGTGCAGCGCAGCTGGGGCCACAGTTGCAGAAGGAGGGTCCTCCGTGACCTGTGCGATGGCTCTGTTTGTTTAATGTGCTAAAACAAAGAACTGAAAAGCAGACAGGGCCCTCGCAGATTC
Source organism: Forpus xanthops (assembly GCA_032466535.1). NCBI lineage: Eukaryota > Metazoa > Chordata > Aves > Psittaciformes > Psittacidae > Forpus > Forpus xanthops. The sequence continues at coordinate 4,756 of JASSUY010033800.1, forward strand.
TCGTAGGCCTTCTATCTCTGTTTCTGTGTCTGTGCCCTCTCTCACTGCTTGCGTGTGTGTCTTCATGCTCCAAATGCAGCTAATCGCAGCTACATGTTCTTGGATGCTTTCCGTTGTGCATCCCTTGTTTTGGTGGCTGGGCACTCCCTTGCTGTTACATTACTATTTTTGTAATTTAGAAACTACAACAAATAACGTAAAGTCAAATGGTTACTGTTTTATTATTGTCTGTTTTCTGTCCTTCAGAAAGAGATCAGAGTAACAGCATTATTCCCATCCCTCCGCCCTTGACCTCCGTCTTTTTCTATCCATTTAGCAAATACTGCAGCTTGCTCTGTTTTTAATGGGTGGGAATCAATGTGGCTTTTTAAAATTGGATTCTCTCTTCCTGCACAAACAAAATCAATGATGTTATTGAGCATGTGCAGGTCTGTGTGAACGGGAGCAAGCCAGCAGGGTTTGCAGGCTCAGCGAGGCAGGAGCAAAGCCTGTAACTCACACAGGGATGATCACTCTTTATTTCTCTGTCATTTTGGCAAGGGCTGATGAGCAGCTTGGTACTGTTTAGAAAATAAGGCCTAGGGAGCGCTTTTCATCAGGCTAATAGGATTTTTTAAGGTGGTCAGCATGAGGCTTTAAAAATGGGCTAAGATCAGACAAGTTTGGGTGCCAGTAAGAGGCTTGAAGGTACCAGTAAAATGAGGTTTCATCCAAGCCATGCTTTATTTCAGTACAACTTTACAGTCAGGTTTGCCACATCTTGTGGGCACTCCTGCTGTGGTCAGAGACCTTTGCTCTCAGAAGTGAGTTTCAGAGGGAGCTGTAACAGCAGTGATGTGGTTTTGCTTCATTCAGGTTGTTTGTATGCAAACAAATGAGATAGGGAATTTACATATCCGTGTTTCATCTTCTGCAGTGGAATGAGTTTACTAGCATTGAGCTGTTGTGGGAAACTTGTCTGGGAGAATTGGTCATGGCCTTGGGAGATGGAGGGAAGGGCAGATTACAGATGGATATAGTATTGGTTTTGTTTGTTGGGGTTTTTGTTTAATTAGTTCTTCAGGGATGATCTTCAGTTTTAACATGAGCAGGATTTTATTGCATTGTCTAGGAGGAATGATCTCTTCCATCATGTTCTCTTGGAGACATCAACTTCATCCATAAGCCCCAGTTCACAAGGCTGTGGTAACTGGTTTGTGGGACTGTAGGAAATGGTAACATGGAGGATATTTTCAATTACAGTTTAATTGTAGAGGGTGTATGACAATCCATGTATCTACTTGAAGAGCTTACTAGCTTCCTCTACAGGCTGCTTTGGCAGGATAGTGTGCACGTAAAGGAGTTTAAAATTCATACAATCATAGAATAGTTAGGGCTGGAAAGGACCTTAAGATCATCTAGTTCCAATCCCCCTTCCACAGGCAGGGACACTTCCCACTAAACCATGCCACCCAAGGCTATGTTCAACCCAGCCTTGAGCACCACCAGTGATGGAGCATTCACAACTTCTCTGAACAGCACATTCCAGTGCCTCACCACCCTTACACTAAAGAATTTCTTCCTCAGATCCAATCTAAACTTCCCCTGTTTAAGTTTGAACCTGTTACCCCTTGTCCTCTCACTACAGTCCTTCATGAAGAGTCCCTCGCCAGCATCCCTATAGGCCCCCTTCAGATATTGGAAAGCTGCAATGAGGCCACCACACAGCCTTCTCTTCTCCAATCTGAACAGCCCCAACTTTCTCACCCTGTCTTCGTACGGGAGGTGCTCCAGTTCCCTGATCATCCTCGTGGCCCTCCTCTGGACTTGTTCCAACAGTTCCATGTCCTTTTTCTGTTGAGGACACCAGAACTGCACCCAATACTCCAAGTGAGGTCTCATGAGAGCAGAGGAGAAATTCATCCCTTTCTGAGCCTTTGCTTCTCTGTGCAAAGTACCCCAAACAGTGTGCATATTTGTCTTGCAGGATTCGGAGTGATACTACTGTCTATTAGATACAACACCAGCAGCCTTCCAGCTGCAAGTAGTTTCAGACACCCCTCATACAGGTCGGATTCAAACAGATGACTTCAGTTGTATGTAAAAGACTCCAGATCCTTTTATCAACCTGCAGGGCCATTCAGTCATCTCATATAAATGCACATGCCAATGCTTATTTTGAACACCACTTTGTTGGGAGCACAGTGAGCTTAGTGTTCTGAGTGAGAGCAGAAATTTCTGGCAATGAGACAGAATGGGTTTCCTAATGCTCCTGTTAGCAGAGGAGCTCTAGGTCCTGAGAAGGAGGGGGTGGCAAGGAGGGACCTTTCCCCACTGGCGACACTTGCAGGGGATGTGTTTGCTCAATGTCCTATGTTTTCATGTCTAGACAAGGGTTCATTTTAAAATGTATTCAGCTCTGAGGATGGAGTGCTGATGAGTGGAAAGAAAGACCTGTGCTTCTAATGGCTTCATGTTTCTGTAGCCAAGAGGAAAACCTGGAATTGGCATTTGTTTCCTGACAGCAATTTTTGCTGGGGTGCCAACCCTGGGGTTTGTTGCATGACTTTCCAGTGAAATCCTCTGAATTTGCTTTTCCTAACCCACTTCAGATTTCTTGATTTCTAAGTGCTCAAATTCCCCATCACCCCTGGATTTCACTTGTAAATGTGGAGGACACGTTCATTAGGATCAGGAAAATGAGCCTTCTCCTTGCTGCCCCTGGTTTGTGTGAGGATTTCTTTATGGACATCCTTTAATTATGTGATTGTAACTGGTCTGGAAAAATGGGGCAGTCTCAGTATCCTGCATTTGGTATAGCTCATCCATGCATACATTATGAAGTACATAGAGCGGTTATAAATGATGCAGGAATTGTCTTCCAGCACATGACTAGGTACAAGTATGTTGTACTGCTGGACACCCTTCTTCATGGTGCAGACACAGTTTTATCCATGCAAGAAGCTTATGATCAACAAATATCCTTTAAAAGAAGCTAAAAATGTGTCTTTATTGGCTTCTTTTCTTTCCACAAACAACTAAGATCCTACTTAATTATTTGCGAATGTTGGCAGCAGTGGGTTTTTCTGCAACTTGCAAATCAGTGCAAGAAACTTCCCGTGGCTGAAATGTGTTCAGAAAAGGGTCCAGTCAAATACTAGTTTATTAACCATAAAGCTTCCATGTGTAATGTTACTTTTGATCAATTCAGTGATTCTTTTTCATATGTGCTGGTGTGCTGGTACGAGCTCTGCAAAAAAATTAGTGTACTGTGGCATGTGCTGGGTTGTGCTTTTTCCTCTTGCTTTGTGAAGTCCCCAGGACAAGCAGGTGATTGTTGGCTTTTGTGGAGAGACCTCTGTTAACCATGAAGGCAGGAACCCTCTCATGCCACTTTGATCTGGCCCTCCACTCCAGTGTCAGCAGTATTGGGAGGGCTAGATCTTTCGCAGTATTTGGTGGGAACTGGGCAGTGACTTCCAAATGTCCAAGCAGGAGTTCTCCCTCCCAGGGGTTCCTGCTCTCCTTCCCCTGTGTGCTGCCACAGGAATGGGTAAAAAACATTGATCAGACTGTGGAGAGAGAGGAAATAGCACATAGATTTCTTCTTTACTTTGGGTTGCGACTTCTTCTGATGTTAGGATCGATACTGTAAAGATCTGCATTGGAGCCTTGACAATTAGAAGCTTAATTAAAACAGAAAGCCACCATTCTTAAATGAATCCAGATCTGAAAACTTAAACCAAAAAATAAGTAGTGGCTGAAAGAGCCATCAAATAATAATGGTGTTTGGACTTCCAGACTTGTTTTGATGTAGAGAAGTGATCTTATTTAGGGCTAATCAGAAGGTGGTTTCCCCTCCACAATTCCAACTCTCAAATTTTTTAGCAAAAGAAGAGCCAATCTTTGTTCCATTCTAATAGAAAATTTGATACTATGAACTTTTGGTATTAGGCTTTCGTGTAAAATTTTTAGTGATTGAAAAATCGATCCAGTTTTACCTTAAATGAAGGACAATTTTTGCTGCTGCTTCTTCTTAGAGAGCAAACCAAAACCCTGTCCCCTTACTACTGTGCTTAAACATTTTTCAACCTTCTTCTTTTTTGTATATATATATTTTTAATTTGATTTTTTTTATAGTGGAGTAAAAATCATAAGCTGCAGTCTGAAATAGAATAGTTGCTCTCCAACTTTTCAAAGCAGTAAGGGAAAACAGATCACAGAGCGAGTTTTAAAAATCAGTCAGTGTGTGGGATATGCTACACTGAACCTCTTTTCAGAAAAGAACTGGATTGCAGTCTTTAGGAACTGTGTTTACTGTAAGAGAAACTGAATTTAGACCAAGTAAGGGATGTGGGAAGCACCAGCTCCATACTGCTGTGATGACTGCAAAGCAGAACTAAAAAAGGGGGAGGGGAGGAAAGCAAGCGAAACACAGCCAAAACAGGGGGTTTCCACCGTGTGGATAAATTACTGGAAATGTCTGAAATCCATTTGTTCTGGGAAGGTGCACTGCACAGTCATTTCTCCTCTCTGGCAATGTAGCGAAGGGTTAAAAGTTTGAGGAAGAATTGATTTGGGGAGAAGGCTGCTGCCACAATGCTAAAGACTCATTTATTGGGAGAGCGCTACACTGCTTACTGTAATTGCAGGAAAATTAAAAGAAAGCAAATTAGCTGGGAGCTTTTCAGAATTCTTCCTCCTTTTGCTGACGTTAATGAGATTTTCCCCATACCAAAGCGGCGTTAATAACTTCCGCTGAGTGGCTTCTGTGTGCCATTGTTTACAAAATGAAACAAACCTGGGGCGACAGTGAGGGAGAGCAGAGGCAGAAGGGTACCAAGGGGTGGGGAAGGGGATGAATCCTTAGGATAAGGTTATATTATGGTCTTGCAACATTCCCACATGAAGTAAATTCATGCTGAGGTGGCTGCTGATGGTCTGTGTGTGGATTGCCTGCTGCCATCCACGCTGCTTCTCTGGCAAAGTACCACTTTGCCCGTCTTATATTCTGCAGTGGCTTTCATTGGGATGATTTCGGTGAGCGGAAAGTTTAGGTAGTAAAGGGAAAAATGTCACAAGCTGTTCTTGGGGCTGCATTTATAGCTGAGGCATTTCCAGGAAGGTGAATTTCCTAAACTGGGGTGGAGGCTGGGACACAAGGGAAGGGCTTGATCGGGATCAGCTTCCTTAACAGGAATTCCTATCTTAAGAAAGAGCTGCTGCTTTCCAAGAAACTGGGCTTTTCCACAGCTAGCAGAAGGGATGCTTCAGAGGCAGAGAAGGAAAAGAGTGAAATTATCCATGCATTTGGAGGCCCCTCTGTGGGGAAATGTTGAGTTGCAAGCAAGTTTTATTACAAGAGAAAGGCTTGCAGCGGGGCAGAACCCCCTTTTGCTCCTTCTTCTGCCCCACGAGAAAGGTGACTGATAGGGTTGTTCTGAGCGTCATCCCTTCAAAAGAGAGGCGCAGAGAAGTTGGGCTCCAAGAGTGCTGTTGGGATGAAGGGAATGGATGAAGTGGTGCGGATGTAGATTTTCCTTGCTTTGAGCACAATCCTTCGCTGTGAAGAGATGGAAAGATACCTTTGTTTTTCTGAAAGCTTATGGATGCAAATGTTTGTTTATGGTGGGCATCTCTATAGCTGTGTACACACAGACCCAATGTATACATACACAAGTACATGTTGAGTGGGAGTAATATTTTGTAATTTCTAAGGCACTCCTACATGAGGAGACGTGGGTGCCTAAGGAAACATAGCTGAAAGCAAAATCAACATGACCTAGTAAACAACAGCTATCTAGCACATGTGTGCCTACTGTAAAGCAGATCCTGCCTGTGTGGGCTGCGTGTGCTTCTCCGGACGGTGAGAAGTTAACATTGTTTAAACCAAGAGCTCTCTAAGATTTCACTGAATTCAGGTAATTACTCTGCGTAATTTTTGTGTTTAATACTCCGCTGTCTGTGCATAGCAAAGTGATACCAGCAGCTGCCATGCCTGCTTTGTGGGCAATGGTACCTGCTTGGTACAGTGGAAGTGGAGCCAGTTTTGGCTGCTGCTTCTTGGCACAAATACTTTCCTGATACTGTCCTGTGGGTGACAGCACGATTTGCAAGTTATTAAAAGTTTAGGAGGATTCAGAACATCCTGATCTGATGGTTTCTAAATATTTCATGCCTGTCATCTAAAGCAGTTCCAGTACTTCAGCAGGAGAAAAAAAATATGCATTGTATATTTATAATACATGATTGTTGATCTCTGCTGACATTTATCTTTACTCTAGAGAAGAGACCGGATAACTCGCTTGTGGCAGAGAAGGTAAATGTCATAACCAGGATAGCCTGTTACAGATGTGTATTAACCCTTTTAGTTAATTTTCTTAATACTTTAATGGGCATAATGAAGGGTCATGTGGTAAATCAGGCCAGTGCTTTTAAACTCTCATGTAAAGGGATGCACAATGAAACTTGCACTGTTCAGTCATGGGCACAGAGATGCAAACCGTGACATGACTCTCAGTGGATGACACCAGGGAGCAAGCTACCCATGTGAGAGTCCAGGAGATGTTCTGTGTGGCCTGGTGGGAGCTGATTCGGAACGTACATCAGTTGATACCAAGGACCTGACAGCCATTTGGGGGCATTTTGGAGGGTGTCTGGTTTGGGCTAGGTATTGTTCAGTGTGTGAATGCCTGTTCATGCACTCTGAGACCAGTCTGCAGTGGGAGCACAAAACAAGTAGGTGCGACTGGGAGATGTGCCTCTGAAGGGCCCATTTGAAGCATTGTAGATGCACTCAGTATTGTTATTTCCTTGCATTGTCATTAAGTCTTATAAGGCTTTTATTTATTTTTTCTTTTGAATATCCTAAGACAAACTGGTTTTTAACTTAAAAAAAAGGAGAGGCATTTCTAAACCACAGTGTTATGACGAAAAAGAGTTTAAATTTAGGAGACTGAATACATTCTTAAAACAAACAACTAATGGATTGGAGATTGGAAGTTGGCAGGTCACTTCTTAGGTTATCTTTTCCCAAGACAAAACCTACAGGAACAGACTAGGTGAGAGAAGAATGCCTCTGTGATGCTCCATAATACTGAAGTTAGAGGAACTGCTTCTCTCTTGATTTCTCAAATCCTTGCATCTCCAGTGCAACAGCTGTGGAGTTATTTGTGGTTCAGGTTCACTGCAGTGACAGCTCTTGGAAGATCTGTTTCCAGAATTTCTCTGAATTCTGACAAGGAGTTGCTGAGGAAATCTAGGGTGTGTTCTTTAATTTTTTTTTTTCTGCACTTCTCTAATTTTTACATGCCAGCCTGCATTTTCCTCCCTGGAGATAGTGCTCTTTCTGTACCTTTTGTTTTGAGCAGGCCTTAGGGGTATCATCCATGCAGAGAGGTGTGGGGTGGTTGGTGTTATGTGCAAGCCCTGGCCCTGGGGAGTGAAGAGGTGCCCAGGTGGGAATCCTCTCTCAAAGCACATCTACCCAGAGCCTTTCAGATCCTTTAAATCCTCAGCATCCTATGGGATAAGAAATTGGGAAGCACCAGATGATGGCCGCTGTGCCAGGAAGCCTTCAAAGTGGGCAGCCTAATGCAAGAAGAAACCCTGGGGTAGGAGGGAAGCATGGGGTCATTCCTGTTCTGTTCTTTCTCTCAAAGCTCGTTGTTTTCAAATGCCAGGTACCAAACCCTCCACTGCCTCCCCACAAGCTTGTCCTACACTTGCTGCTTCTCACTGATGCGTGTTTGTAGCAGGAGTGAGTTGAAGAGATCAAAGCAATAAAACACAGAAAGCACCAGTATGCAGGGGGGATAGCAAGTGTAAAACCACCCCGTGGTTGGCAAACCAGTTGGGAAGGAGGGATTTGGATAAATGCAATGTTATTTCATCTGTGGGCTGGCCATGCCAGGCAACACATGGCTTGAAACCGAGAAAAACATAATAGGACATAGCAGATTTGAGGAGTGGTGTTGTTGTGTGGAGAGCTGCAGCTAGCCACTGGAAATCCTAGAGAGGGAGAGGCTGGATTACCATCACGTAGGTGATGAAGAGATTACCATCAAGTTACACATAAAAATCCCGGTAGTCCCTGAAGTATGACAGGTTACTAGAAGCATCAGTGCTCTGCTGGAGGTGAGTCTGCCCTGAATGAGAGTGTATGTAAAGGAAACGCTTGTTTTGACACTTCAAGAAAATTTCCTCTTTTGGGTGCTTGTCTTTTTGATTCTTTTGTTCCTCCAGTGCTTTGAAAGTGGGGATTTACACATCTGAGATTTGGGTCTGTTTTATACCTTCCTTAAACAATGAAAGCCAAGTTTGAAAAAGTTTCCATTGGAATAAAAGATCAACACTCACCTGCTGAGATGATTTCTAGAAAACTGTACATTATGGCCGTGGTTTATTTAAGTATGTCCATGTACAATTTTTAAAGAATGCAGATAGTTCAGACTCAAAAGGCATCACACCTTCTAACTGCCTGGCTAGTTTAGTCTTAAGAATCTAAATGCGTAATGCGTAGTTTGAATATTTTATATAAAATACTTTAAATATTTATTTTTTTTTTCAAGATTAAACCATTTGAGGACTAAATTGAAGGAAAAATTCATATGCCATTGATTATTTTTTTGGTCTATGTGTAAGAGCAATTTAATTAATGATGTGCATTCTCCAAATAGTTTCTGGTTTGTCGTAGTGATGTAAAAGCACAGGTGGAGAATGGATGTTTGCTGAATGAAGAGTGAATTTTGAAAATTCCCAGAGCATCTAAGAGGTAATGCTGAAAAGGTAAACAACAAGAAAGAGCATATTTGCACCAGAGAGAAGGGTAGTTCCCTTTGACTTACATCTCCATTAGCCCTGTTGAAGGCAGTGTCACTGCAGGAAGTATAAATCCACACAGAATTTGGATTAGGTGCCTTCTGGAATCGAGACAAGCCTTTCCACATCTGCAGACTCTAGTAATTCCATTAATAGTGGAATAAAGGTGAGGGTTCATGTCACTCTTGTCAGTACAGTTACCTTGTGCCAAGGCTGAATGTCTCCCACTCTTTTTCCTGTTTCTTTTCTTTTGCTCTTGTGTCTTTTCTTCTATTCTTATGTCTTCCCCCCTCCATTAATTCATGTTTCTGACTCAAGAAGGAAAAAGCTTAAAATTGAGTGCAGCCCATTGCAGCTGGAGCAGCTGCCCACACCAACAGGGCATGAAACCTTGCTTGGTTTCACTGGTTTTCACTTGCTTTTCCTGCAGGCAGCAGGAGCTGCCTCTCACTTTTGGATTGAGCACCCACCCTTCATGGCACCTTTGCTTGTTCAGCTCCATCCATCACACTATGATCAGTGGAGATCAGGAGCAAAGGCTGGGACTGGCACAAACCTGGGCTGCAGAGTCACCAGGCAGTTACCCACTATTTAATTTGCTGCCATCCCATGGGGATAAAAATAGAGGGTAACAACAGAATGCCTTGTGCCCCTCTGCTGGAAGGTGGGCATATTGTGATGGGCCACTTCCCCAGTGGTACCACTACACAGGTGGCCCAGCTGCTGTAGAGGTCACTGGTGACCCTGGGGGCAAAGAGGGATACCCACCCTGGAGCAGGGGTGGGGCTTGTGAGTGTCTGCTGGGCTCAAAACTGGTATTGGTTTTTGCAGTAAACTTTGGGGGGAAAAGGAGGTGAGCATAGGATGTGAGAGAAACTAATGCGGCAGTGCCTGTGCCCTTGAGTTTTGTCAATCAGAGAGACAAGGGAAGTAATACAGACATTGCAAGTTTATTCAGAAGTTGTCAGTCTGGAAAGGGCCCTGCCTGAATCGAAAATAGCTTCTCTTTACGGAAGAGGCTTCCGCACTCATTCTTTATGTATTTATATCTGACCTAGGCTGGCTCGATGGACAAAATGTTCCATACTTGTTTCCTCTTTTTTTCGGAAGAAGGCAGCCACCAAGTGCAGGAGAGGTGAAGCTGTGGAACTCACTGCATGTACTACACTAGGGCTGGCTGGTCCACACTGGCCAGGAAAAAACGTCCAGTTTCCAGAGCAGGAGCTGGCACCTGATGGCCATCTTTGCACTGCTGCAATGGGAAGGCTTTGCTGTCATGCAAAGAGAAAAGAACTGTTCTTCTGCCTCTTTCTGTAAGCTTTTTGCTTTCATTAAGCAGAGAGCATCGGCCTTTGCTGCGGTGGAAGCAAGGGTAGAAGTGAAGGATGGTGAGACTGCCAGGGCTGATATGAAATAACCTGACAGTACTGCAGGGAACGTATGGAAATCTCCCCTGGACTTCTATCAGTTAAAGGGAAAAGAGGAATAGTATAGGCATTGCAATTAAAAAAGGTAATGGAGTCTGATTTACATTTCAGAATGTATTAGCTTGCTTTTTAATTGGAAAATAATTTGAATTGCAAGTGAAATAATTAGATTAGAAAGCCACTCAGCAATTTTCTACTCATATTCCCCAGAACCGGACTCCCGGTTCATAGAGTAATTGTGAATATTACGGGAGCTATGCTTTATTTCCCCCTTCTTGCCCTCTGCTTCACTCCTCTCCTGACGAATAGCATTGTGGAAATAGAGGCACATCTTCGTTAACAGCTACATTTTATGTCTGAGCTTTCAGCTGGTCGCAGGGGCTTTTTTGAGGTATGAAATTTTGTGAAGTCTTGTGAGGAAAGGGCTCAGGGAGTTGCTCTGGATTCCTACAAGCCATTTATTCCAAATCTAGGCTGTAAAAAGAAAAATAATTGTCAAGTCTGCCTTGGTATCCCTTCTTGAAATGGTATGGGGGATTCTGGAGTTCTTAAATGCAGGAAAACTGGCTCCAGAAACGTGCAGTGCTTGCAGTGAATACATTATTTATACAGGGACATAGATACATAGCTGGTGCTTTATTTACAAAAGGCATAGTGTATCCCCAAGCACGTCGCAATCCAGGAGCCCTACTTCTACAGACTCCTATGTGTGAGTGAGCCCAGCAATCATTTCCCCCCTCCTCGCTCCAGGGCAAGCTCTTGGGGATGGGGACAAAGGCAGGTTGCAACTGGGGTTTGTACTCCTGGCAAGCACAAGCCTTGCTTTTGTGGTTATTGGATGTCACTAATGTGTTTGTGAGGTTCAGTCTTTGTATTAGAAAGCAAAACCTTTTCCATCCTTGTCGTGAAGAAGTGCACGGGGGAATAGTATTTGGGGAACTTACCTATTGCTGCTTATTAATGCTATAAATCATTGTTTACTGGTTCATAAAAACAACTTGTCATAAATTACAGATCTTGGAAAAATCCTCACAGAAAGCAATCCATTTCTGCTGCTTTTTCTCATTTCTTCTCTGATGGACCCCAGCAACTGCAACATCAGCCTATGGTTATTTCTAATTATTTATTTACACACAAAGCCCTTGCCTTCTCTTCCAGGTCAGGAATGTTTACTTCACTTGAGGGATAACTTAAAACCAATTTGATTGGGCATGAAGAGTAATTGGACATCATTTTGAGAAGCAGTCCCTCTCTGTAATCTGTCACTGTTGTCACGCTAGCCTATTCCCGAGGCAGAGCAGCATTTGCTCATCTCCGGTAGACCAAGGCTGTTGTTATTCCAAAGTAGAGGCCCCTTCTCCATACTGACTGTTTCCCAGCTTCTGTTTATTTCCTTAATGACTGAAGCAAAAGCAGATATTGTTAGATAAGTGGCTATAAATGATTCTGGCAGCTTTTCATAAAGGCATGTGATAAATTTGCAGGGAAGAATTTGTTGCCAGGATAGCTTCTGTAGCCAAAACATCAGTGCTAACCTAAATGGGAAGAGTTGGGGTGCTACCCCATGGGATTGCAGCCTTTCTTCTGGTGGGCATCCCTCTTGTGGTGATGAGACAAGGGGTGGTGAGGTGCTCTGGGCCCTGACCTCTTCCCCAAAACCATTATCTGTCCCTCTTCCTTCGTGCTGTTTCCTGACCCAGTTGAGTATGTTCAGTCCTAGCTTGTTTCCTTTTTGAGCAATCTTAACCCTATAATTTGGTCTCTGAGGCCATCCTGGAAAACCTATGGATTTGCTGATGGGACTTCAAGTAACGGTCCATCCACAGCGTCTGGCCTGTCCCTGTGTCTGGGACATGGCTGGGGTGCACACCATGCATGGTGTGAGGATGCCAGCAGCTGCTCTTCAGCTGGTCAGAGCTGAAGGAGGTCCCAGCAAAGGGCAGCAGTGGGGCTGCAACCTGAGCCTATGGTTCCTTCATTGGGAGCTGCTCTTCCTGCCTTCCCTGGCATCAGCACCATAACCTGAGCCTCTTAATGTCCTGTGTGAAGCAGCAATTTGAATTCCCAAGCTCACAAGCTCCAGATTCCTCTCTCTTAAAGAGCTATTAAGCTGGCTACTTGTTTGATTTTTAAATTGTGTTTTCCTGTTGAAAGTAGAGACTGAGGAGAAGGGCCCCTGTGGCAGGGCCCTCACCTCTGGCAGTAGCATGCACACACTTAGATCCCATTAGTCCTGTCCGCTCCAAGTGGATTTAACGTTCATTTCTAAATGGCAGCATTTGAAAGGCAGATAGGGCTGAGCTAACCATGTAAGTAATTAGGCTAGGAATGCAAGCAGAGGGGGCCATCAGCACTTATTATTTAAGAGCCAGCTTCATTATTCTTACTGCTTGGATGCTTATCTTAACATCAGCAGCCGCTTATATTTAAAGGGACTTTGCCTTGCAGACTTGTTCTTTTCTAGGCTCTCCTGGAAGGATGCTCAGAGAATGCACACCTTCCTCAGAGAGGTGACACTGAAATAGTCTGCTCCAAAAAGGATGCTTCCTGATGCTGAGGCTCCCAAAGTACTTACGCCCTGTGCAGGCTTCGCAGGGATTTATGCCCCCATCCCTGGAACACTACTGCCACTGTCATAAAAGCAAGATGCTCTTTGACAGCACATGGTATTTTTTATTAGGTCACAGCATGAAAATTGTCCTGGGCTTCTAAACTTAGAAGATGATGAGGTCTGTGGGGAAAAAGCAGTGTCAACTGACGCAGTTGGAGTCCCTGCCCCAGAGTGCTTGCAATTAAACACCTACCCTTGGTTCCAAGCTTTTGTTGGATCTGACTTACTCTAATGGAGCTCCCGAAACTGCACAACCCAGGGTGAGAGCAAGTGCAGTGGTGACTTTTATTAACTATGTATACACTTAGGTCTGTATTTGCTGGGAGATCCCCAAATGGGGTGAATAGCACAGTATTGTATACTAAGTCATTATACTGTTGCTGCTGCATCCCTTCTTCTGAGCCCTTTCATCCTTTCTCCTGCATTTTATCATTCTTGACCGGATGCCCAGCCTCTGCTCCCATAAATGACCCATACACGATTGTGGGTCACGTTGGAAGTGGGACATGCTGTGAGTCTTCAGTCAGAAAGATTAGTGTGAGGTGCTGAGCTCTTTAGTGAGGGACTTTGGGGTGTGTAAGTGGGTACTGCTCTAGAGCTCTTGTGCCCTCCAAACCTGTCTGTAAATTTGAAGGCATCTTGCCTTTGAAGTGGTCTGTCTGTTCTCTGAGCAGAGCTCTGGGTGCTGTGCAGTGTATTTCTTGGAGGAAACGGGAGGAGATGCTTTTACCTTTGCAGTTTCCTGCCTCTTCTGGTCTTCCCTGCAAATTCCTGCCCAGCGTGGCAGAGTTAAATGCTGCCGTTGCAGCCCATTGCGTGCAGGGCTGCTTTGTTGCCATGTCAACTGTGCATGTCATTTGTTTACATTTGATTTGGCAGAACATTTCATGATAAGAACCAAGGCCTCCACTGACTTTGAACTGGGGGGTGGGTGGGCAGGGGTGCAGCAGGATGGGGAGCGAGGGAGAGGCTCTGGGTCCACCTTATGCGTGGAGCTACCCAGGGCCTCATCTTTATAGTTAGTTCCCAGGAAAGTAGAAGAGGGGGGAAACAAGTGTTGATTCTTGTACTAAGATCGACAACAGTGTGTATTAATTCTCAGGTGGCTAATTGTATTTTGATTCATGGAGTGTGGAGGTTATTTCCACAGCCTGCTGTGGCCAAGGTTGCCACAGCGAGGTAATTCCTGTGATCCTACCAAATTCCCTACTAAAAGATCTGAACTGTTTTCACACATCAGTCGGCAATGGGGAGAAATGGATCTTTACAGGCAAAGACCCACAATTAGAGGCAAATCTGTGACAGACTTTCCTGAGGACTTTCCCCAAGTAAAAAGAATACCGGGGCTTGGCCCAAAGCTGGGGAGAAAATATGCCTGTAAGGAAACCTGTGAAGACTGAAGGAGTTAGTGTGTAGTGCCCTCAGCCAGTGCAAAAGCAATGCTACTGGAGTTGGTGCAAAACTAATTTCTCAAATTTACTTTAATGACAGTGGATTTTTTTAATTATTTTCTCCTAAATAGGTGCAAGTTGCAGAGAGGTTGGTAAAGCAGAAGGAATTGGTTTTCTAAGTCATTCTGACTGTTTGCCAAGGATGTTTCCCCCCCCCCCCCATATTTGTTAACCAGTCGGGATTTCCATTTCACTTTCTAAACTGTTCTTTGCCTTCTGGACATGAGACACTGTGAATGTGGTGGTGATGGGAAGCATTCAGGATTCAAGTGCTGGGAAACTGGGGAGGTGATGCAATTTCCTCCTTCCTTCTTAAAAGAAAGAGATTAATTTACTATGCACTAATATGAAAAGCAAAGTTTGTGTCCCTGGCAGCTCCATAGGCAAATAAAGAGGACAGTGTAAAGTGTGTGATCCTCTAGGAGGTATGTGCCTCTCCCACCCCTCCCTCCAGTGCCCCATGAATCACAGTGACCGCACCATCCAGATGCCTTCTCGAGGATTTCTGTTTTCATGTCATAGAAAATACCCTTCATCTGCAATGAATGTCCAAACCACTGAGCACCACCTGAAAGACCATGCTGCTAGGAACACAGAAGAACTGAGTCATGGGCTGACGGTGTTTACCCCCACTTTGATATCTTTGATTTTGCGTTACCTGTGTGTGATAGCTTGGTCTTGAAAGTACCAAGGAAGCAGTTGTCTTCTGAGGGCATGCTCACATATATCACCTTTGGTGACAGTGGCTGCCTGAGCAGTACTGCCTCTGTTTCCCCATCTTAACCTCTCTGGTACTTCAGAGCTGGCCCAGTAAGCATTTGTACTGGCTTGTCCTAAGCAAAAGCACAGGTGGGACCTGAGGTTTGGGGCAGAGACTTGTTAAACCAGAAGTGCCACAAGTTGGAGATGTATCTTGAGACCAGCAGTGCCGCTCGAAGGAGGTGTATCTGAAGACCACAGCCTCCATAACAGCCAAGAATGCTTCCCCATGCCTCCCATGGAGGTGGGGCTCCAGTATGCACATGGTACATGCTGTTGACATTGGTCTTGAGCTGTGCCGGAGTTGCACATATTAGTACTTGCTTTGTTACTCATCTCTGTAAATAAGGGTGTCTCCCTCCAATCAAGACCAGTGAGACTCATGCAGGGGAAGCAGACAGGGAAGGTGAGGAGTGTGGTATCGTGAATTGAAATAGACACTTAATGCCCATTCTGCTTTTTCTCTTCCCTTTAGCATGGTCTGGAGAGACCACATCTAGCTACAGGGCTAAGCCAACCCCATGACTCTCTAGGTCTTTGTCCTCGCTAGGCTTGCGCAGCCATGCTACCAAAAGTGGCAATTTTTATAAGGTGGGTCCAGCTCCTGGCTGCTGACCAACCATTTTCTGAGTTCCATTCATGCAGGCCTTGAAAAAATCACTGAAAAAAGAAAGCCATCCGGTACTACTAACATGTGTAGGATTTAATCTGGTTTCCAACCGGTGTAAGGCTTTTATAGGGCACTAATAATCACACGGTGTGCTCCAGTTCTTGCTTTTTAATTTTCTACTTAAGGGCGAGACTAGGTGCTTTCCTCAGAACATGAGATTCTTTAATTTTAGACACGAGGTCTGGCACCCTTTGCGGAAGCCAGCTGTCTTCTCATTTTCCTAGCAATGCTTTCATTCTTCTGCATTGCATGCCAGCCCTTTTTCTGTGTGGGAGCCTTCTCACCTCAGCCCTTTCCCAGTTACATAAAGAAGGAAGAGCGCTACAAGAGTGGCCGTGCTGAAATTTAAATGAAAACTAAAGAAATCATTGAGGCTCTTTCCTATGTGTTGCTACATGCCAGATGTCTGCCTATGGTTCTTTCCAAATAAAAGCACTGCCAGGCAGCAGGCACAGATCTATAGTGTTACCTGTAATAAAGAGCACTGTATGGGTAATGATATGGAATACAGTTAACAGCAAAGCAGTACATCTTAGGCTTGAGTCAAAGATCACCAAAGACAGAGTGTCACTTTGTAAAGATATCAGTTGCTATATTGTTTTGTAGCTTTCCTCTGACCTTTGTTTTGAAGTCAGTATTTGCATGACATGTAAAACCCAATGCATGGAAGAAGCATGAGGAGGTAACTTCTGCAAATACTGTCCAGTAGCTTTGTTTGAGGAAAAAGAGAGCTTGCCTGCATTCCTTTTGGACATCACGTTTTCCCTTGCTGAATCCAGAATGAAGCCTTATTCCTTCCCCTAGGCTTCCTGCTAAAACAGTGTAGGCTGGAAGAGGTGCCGATGAGGGGCACAAGGTGCTCCTGCTCAGTCTTGGGCTTTAATTCTTTCCTGAGCTCCAGTTCCTTGGAGACTCATGATTCCTGTGCTAAGAGCAGGGATATGTTGTTTGTGTATTTACTGGGCTAGACAGATGCCCTAGTTCCTTTGTCACTTCTAGCAGAGCAGCTTTCCAGATGGGAACCTCATTTCCAAATAGTTCTTCAACAAAAATGACATTCCTTGGACTGCTTGTTCTCAGAAAGTGCTCCAGGTAACCTTAATGCATTCTCAGGTGTCCTTCACAGCTGAGAAATATTTCTGAATGCAGAGTCACCCATTGCAGTGATACATATTTCTAATAAACTTGGCACTTGTATCCAAAGATGATCTTGTGGCTAACATACAAGGTTGGGATGAGGGAAGTTATGTCTTGTTTGCTTGTGTGAGCTTGTCCAGATTATCTTTTGCTACATGTCTTAGTGTTCCCAGCTATCAAGTGAGATTCATAAACCATGCTAGCCTTACCTGGGTATATTAAGGTTTCTGAAAGTCCAACATAGCTGTCTTTATGGAAATAGGAAGTGCTTATGTCTTTCTGCTAACATCCATACCCTATGGCTGAACTGCTGGCTTGCTTCTCACAGCTAGTGGAATGGAACTTCCTTGTGCTTGCAGTCAAGTATGGTAGTTGGTGGCAGCTCTAGTGAATGTCCTTGACCTAGACCCTGCTGTAAGGGCCAGAGAGAGCATGCATTAAAATAGATTTTTCATTCTGTTAAGTATCTCTTCAAAACTCTGGGTAGAAATACTTCTGCCCCTCATCAGCGTTATACCTGGGGACCTGTTGATTGCCAGCAGCAATTAATGTAATGCTGGTAGCAGTGCTTGGGAAGGAGTGGAAGTGATTGACTTTCAAATTCAGGGCTGTTGTTTGCAGGACTGTGCTTCGGGGAAAACCAATACAAGGTTTCTGTCTAAAAACAAAGCATATCTGATGTGGTATTACAGAGAAATAACGAACAGGAGATCTGACAGTACTGCTTTTACTGAGCAGTTGCACTTCCAAGTCCACTTTAGAAGTAGGTTTTGCAAGGCAGAACCATAGACACTTAGGAGAGTAATTCTCTTGGCATCCCAAGAAGAATACTGCGGCCTCAAATTAAGTAGAGTATTAACTACCTTATCTGTTTGATGAAACTTGGTAAACTCTGCTCTGACAGACACTTACGCTCGCCTTTCTCTGTGGAAATTTGGAAGTTAAGACATGCTTTCTCTATCATCTGTATGATTTATTTTTCCCCTGGCTGTTCCTCTGGAGTTGTATTAACGCACTGAACTAAGTGCAGCTGTCTTTGCATTGAGCCGTATTTGCATAAAGATCTATTTGCATGTTGGCTTGTGCTGTTTTGCAACATTAATAGCGTATTAAAGGAGAGCAGGGGAAGGGGGAGGGGCAAGTTAAGATTTCAGTCTTGTCTAAGCAGGGCTGTGCAAATACATTTCTTTTTATCAAGAATTAATGACTAATACGTTAACTGGCTTTGGACTGGAATTTTGCTTGCCTGGGAACAATGTCTCCATAAGAGACTGTGCTTCCCACTGGCTTCTGTGCCTCCAGAGACATTAGTGGGTTTGTCCATCATTGTCTAGAAGCTGCAAGGCCACTTGTGCAAGGAAATCTGTTTACAAGCATGAATGTCTAGAGATAAATGTAACCTGGTCGAAAGCTACAGCCACAGCATGGAAATGGATAAGAGGCAGAGGGATTGAAGGGGGGAGGGGGAATAAGGGAAAATGGAGAAAATAGCAAATTCTGTACTAGGAGAGAGCTAGAGCCTTGAACTTGGACCTGATATGACTTGTAACAAATGGTCAGTAGGAGGGTATGTCCCTCAGAGGGAGAGAGTTGGAATTACCTGCCATCATTCAGCATGGTGGCCATGCTTAACATCCAGATCCATACTTTCTCCGCAGTTAGCCAGGCCAGGACATCAGCTCCATCTCACATGCAGGACTCAGCAGCAGCATGTGCTAGCTGAGGTGCTGGCACCTTATTTACACTGCTGTTTGTTGGTCTGTGTGGTGAATGGTCAGGGAGCAGCAGGGAAGACAAATCCCTTTCCTGCTGGATCTTCAAGAGGGACACATCACTGGGGACAGTTTGGGACCTTGAGAGACTCACCCTGTTGCATATTTGCAGGCCTCTAGGAGCCCTAGTAGTGGTGTCTCCTGAGGAGGAGAGGTGTCTTAGCCCCAAACAGATTTGCATTGCCTGTCCTTAGGTGTGAGGGGCCAGAAGTCTTCCAAACCTTGGCTTGCCAACAGTGTAATTGCCTCCTGTGCTAATGCTGAGTCACCTCTCCTTGGAGTGCCATCCAGCTGAATTGGATCACCTTCTCCGGAAGTTTTGGTGTCTCAATTAAGAATGGAAGAATAAGAAACGTGGTAGGGGGGTGCAGTGCTTCTGTCTCTGAGCTCAGTTCACTCTGTAGACATTTTGGTAGTAACCTATTAATCCTACAAGTCACCTAGGGGAACAGTTTGATCTTGCTGTAGGGATGGAGCCACATCATGGGGGAAGCTCTGTTCATAATCATTGCAGAAGCCGTGAGGGGAAAAACAAGTCTGTAACATCACTTGGCAACACAATTATTGTAATAGGGTTTGCTTCTTCCTACACTGCCCAGCTGCATTATTTTCTCCATATGGTGGAGCTACTCTTGTTTTTAACTGGTTCTTCCTGCCCCTTCACCAGATGGCTGTTTTTATGCAGGACCTCACATCTTTTGCTCACTGTGCCTTGCTGAGCTGAGAGCAGGGGAAAGGAACTCAAATGAAAGAAGACTCAGTGCAGGTGCTCCTAGTTGTGGGTCAAGGGGGATCGAACATATCTGGAGCTGGACATAGGACATCATTAGGATGATTTTTTTTATGATCTCTAACAGGATAACTCAAATAACACTATGCTAGCATACTGTCTAGTTTTGGTGGTCATGAGGTTTTGATGAGCTCATGGAATTGAAGGAACTGTAATGGGCTGCAGACTGTGAAATCGTCTTCTTCTGGGTTGCCAGTGTTAAGTACAGCTCTTCTAATACCTTACTGTCTGCTTGCTATTTTTGCCTTCTTAGGACAGGGCACCCACTTGTAAGCTTCTTGTTGCTCTCCGCCTGCCAGGGCATCCATGTCCTGCACCATAGTGTGCTGCTGCTTTGAACGCATCCTTGTAATGCCAAGGACATGGGGGGGTAAAAATCCCAAACAGAAAACAAACAAAAAAAACCCTGAAAAATAATAATAATTTTAAAAAATTGAAAGAACATAGGTAAGTTGCAACAGTAGGTGTGAAGTGTTTTAAAAAGACAAATCACTTCTGTAATTTACACTTGAGGAAGAAACAGCCCACCTGAGTTCTGGGTAGCCACATTTGTATTCAAGGGCCTTTCTCAACTGCTTTTAGTCTGCTTTTCTAGGGCAAGGAGATGTGTGTGATCACACTGCTGCTGTGTTCCCCTTAACTTTTGAATCCAGTGGACAAATTCAAGCAAATTTGATGCAGGGGGAGAGGTCTCAGCAATATTGAGTTCTACATGTTTCATGAAAATAGGCAGCTGGGCAGAGACCCTGTTAATGCATGCCCCGGGGGAAAGGCTGCAGTATTAGCTTGCCAGTTGTATATACTGTTGGAGGAGTGTCTCTGTACAGGAGCTCAGTTGTGAGATCTCCATATGTAGGAAACAGCAGAAGTCTTTCTCTGGCCTTTTTTAAATTTATTTTCTTTTTTTTTTTTTCCCTTTGGTGAGACTTGAAAATAAAAATAACACTTTTCATCTTCAAAGGGCTTTACAAACATCAGCTAATTAGTCCTTCCC
This sequence comes from Forpus xanthops, assembly GCA_032466535.1. NCBI lineage: Eukaryota > Metazoa > Chordata > Aves > Psittaciformes > Psittacidae > Forpus > Forpus xanthops. Next base: position 25,166 of record JASSUY010033800.1, read on the forward strand.
TCGTCATGTTTGCTGCTTCAAGGAGGAGTGGAAAAGCAGGGTGTTTTCTAAAAGTGAGTGAGATGGATCCTCAGAGGGCCCGTCTCAATCCTGGAGGGTCTACTGCTCCACTCCAGAGCATGCAGCTCTGTACCATGTCTTTGCTTGTTCTTTGTTTCTGTAGCAAATAAATAAACAATGGAATTCAAAGAAACAGCCAAGAGATGTCCCCTGACACGTACAGCCCAGTTTATGGCTAATCCATCAATCTGAAAAAACTGTAAATTGGCTTAATTGGGAGGGGAAGAAAATTCTCATTGTTCAATTTTAGATCTTTAAAATTGATCACATGTGAGATCCTGAGATTTTCTCATACATTACCTTGAAAACACAATAAGAGTGTATCATGTTCTTCTCTTAATGTCCCTGAGGATCTTGCAGGTATTGTCAAAACCAGAAGCTTTAGACGTCTCCTGGTCCAGTTCTCTTCCCCTTTGGTCCAGCAAGCTGTTCATGGGTACAGTGTCAGTCCTGCTGCTGCTGTGGCAAGTAAACATTTCCTGGAGGATTCAGAGGAGGCCCAGCACTGTGCTGACACTGCCTCTGGCTGTTGAATAAAGAGAACTGTTAATGAGGCTTCTCTCTGGAGGAGTTAAGCACAGTAGGTGTGGATGGGAGGAGAGCACAGAGCGTATGTACACCACCTCAGTGGGTGTACATGGCTTCTGCTGTCTTGGTTTCAAATGAGCTCTGCCTGCTCTTCCCCAGCTAGATCCTGGTTTAATAGACAGTCACTTTGACTTCTTGTGGTTACCCAGAGCCACCCCTGCCTTGTTGTGTGCAGAGTGGGACATCAGTGCAAAAAGCCCTGGTGGGTTGTGCTTTGATCTTAGCTGCCAGCCAGGTCTGTCAGAGGTGCCAGCATCACCTTTAGTCACAGGGATACAGTGTGGAGTACCACAAGTGTTCAATAATGAGAGATACCATTGGATGGAGGTGAGAACTATAAAGTCCCCTCTTTGTATAGTTCTGTAGGTGAGAAATGGGGGTGAACTGAAGGTGCCTGTAACTGGAACATCTGTGCTATGGTCAGCGGCAAAGACAGAAGGTCATTTTTAATAGCCATCCCATGCAGCTTTCCTGAGGACTTGGCTGAGGGAGTGCATCTGAATGCAACATTTGCTTGTAGGCATTTGGAGCAGAGAGAGTTTGGCTTTGAAAGGGTTTGGCCCTTGTAGCATGTGGAGAAGGAGAGGATTTGCATGGCACCTATGGGACATGGGAAGCAGTGCTCATTGTGGTCCATTGTGTTTTTTTTTCAGCATCCGCTCCAGTGTCTGTTGTGGGTCCAACTTAGAACTATGGGTTCAAGCTTAAACAGGGGAAGTTTAGGCTAGATATGAGGAAGAAGTAATTGTGAGGGAGGTGAGGCACTGGAACGTGTTGCCCAAGGAACCTGTGAATGCTCCATCCCTGGCAGTGTTCAAGGCCAGGTTGGATGGAGCCTTGGGTGACACGGTTTAGTGCAAGTTGTCCCTGCCCATGACAGGAGGGTTGGAACTAGGTGATCTTAAGGTCTTTTCCAGCCCTAACTATTCTACAATTCTATGATTCTAAATAAAGTTTTAGGGATTGGCTGATGCTCTGTGATTTTTTAATTTTTTTGGACCCTTCACACACATTTGCAAATGCATTTACAATGTTTTGGTGTGGTTGAGAATAGTTACATAGTTCAACACAGTTAACCTTTCAGAGCAGCAGATGCCGTGTTTCTGATTTTCCTTGTCAGCATGAAGAAGGTCTATACCTCCTTGTTTTTTCTGCATCCTGCCTGTGCCTAGTTTTCTGTTGGGATCCTGAGGTCTTGGAGCTCAACAGCCTCAAAGGCACTGTAAAAGCTCTCACTGTAGTTTTCCTTCTCAAGAGAGGTTCCGTGTTTAATTTCCTCTTGAGATTACTGGTACTGGCTTTTCCAGGATGATTCTCTCTTCATTAGTATTCAATGGATGTGAACTTTCCTGGGGTCCAAAACAGGCGATGCATACAACTTTGTATCATTGCGTGACTTCTGTCATGCAAGCTTTTCATTCTTGTCAGCAATTTTTTTCTGTTCCACTTTGCATCAGCATGGAATTCTATTGCAGATATGGTTACAATTAGAAAATGATTTTGGTATTGTTAGAGCATGAATTAATTATAATTTCTGGTGGGACAGAAGAAAGCAAAAACAGAAAATATTTCTCAGATCTGGGGCTTAAAGTATTTCTCACTACTGCTGCTGCAGGAGTTATCCTTATTTTATACATATTTACTATTATTCTACAACTGAAAAGCCTGGATCCAGAAACTGCAGAAGGAAGAAATGGTGATTACAGAGCACAAGTTCTCAAATGAAGCTATTTTAGGTTTCCCCAAAGCAAATAAGAAAAAGACATTCAGGTTTCCCTGCATCAGAAATGTGATGCTGTACTTTGTGCAGACACATAGCGAGTTCCCTGCAAATTCTTTGTCTTCAAATCATTGCCTTGCCTTTCCCTTGCCCATCTCTGCATAACTCTTAATTTGACTGCCTGTGTCTGCATGCATTAATGTATAAGAAATGAGTCCAGAGTGGCTCTTGAAGCGGTGGTTGAGTTTGCCAGAGCAGTAGATAGGAAAAAAAGGAAAGAAAAAGGTAATTTTTCTTTTAAACAGAGAAATTCAGATCAGGCATCAGGAAGGCGCAGTAAACAAGGAGCCTGGCGTTGCTGTTTTTAGACAGGCACAGTTCAGAGTAGGATTTTGCTTCAGGAGGTGCTAAGTATGTTCAGCAATATTGGCATTTTGTTTCAGTTGAAGATCCAAAAGCAGATCTGAGCTCTTCATGAATGGAAACGGTCTTCCCTTGCATGCCCCTACCTTGCTTCTCAATGTTTCATGCTTCTTCCTCTCATGAAGAGATGCAGGATGTAAAGACCCATATGCCTTCTGCCTCCATCCCACTTCGACCTCTGCTGAGGGGTGGCAGCTTCTCATGCTGGGTGAAGGAAAGGCAGGAAACTGCTCCAGCTGCCTTGCACCACCCTGCAGGGATCACAGAAGTTGTGCCACTTCATCCTTCATCCTCTCTGGCATGTTGCAGGGAGGTGACAATGAGTGTAAATGAAATACATAATTAATAAAGCAGTGGTGGTTTGCATTTGGTGCTTGGCAATGGGAGGGATGTGAGAAGCGACGAGGTAATTATAGAGGTGAAAAATGAGGCAGGATCATGCGGTAACCTTTCTAGGTTAGCTGTCCCTGTGATCGATGGCCTACATTGTTTTCTCGCTAACCTCTTAGTGAACCCCTCCTTAGAATAACAGAGGAAATACAGTTATTCTCTTCCCTGTCTTGTTTGTTGGTAAAGCACTCATGTACTGCCTTATTATTGCACCCTAAATATTGCCATGTATTGGTAGTAAATTGTGTGGAGAACAGTGAGCTGTGCCTCATGCGGGGCCCTTTTTGTCCTCCCCGGCCTTGCTGGAGGCTGCCTGCCTGTTGAAGTGCAGGCAATGGCACCAACTCTGTCACAGTCCCAGTTAAACCAAAAAGACCACTTCCCATGTTCTAAATAGGAGTAAGAATAGCTGTGGGGATAAAGGTGGAGAATGGTGTAGTAGAGGAGGCAATGAAGCAAAAAGCGCACACTGAGGTTTTTGGTGGAGGGACAGGGAAGATCCAAGATGCTGGAGCAGTTCCTTCACTTGCAACTGATGGCACAGGCCTGGATGAAAGCATCTTTAAGGGAAGGTGTTTGTTCATTTGCATCCCCTGCTGCTTGAACGTACTGTGGGTTTACCTGTCAAAGCCAAACTTGCTGTTTTCAGTAATTTCTGATACAGCCCTCAAGCAAAGAGCTGCATTCAGGCAAGTTTAGATACGAGAAGCCTGAACTCCTCCATCAGGATGAAGACGGTTTGGTTCACGCTTTCTGGGAGGAGGGGCGTGTGATATATACCAGATAGAACTGCAACATGTAAAAAAATGTGAAGAATGCCAGGAAATGTTCTTGAACCCTGCAGTTGACTTAGCAGAGGGCTAAATGGTTACAGGCAGTCACGATAATAAAAGATATTAATGTATACATAAGAGAGACCCTTCTTTCAAGAAAGGGTAGATCTTTGCCTTCATGTCCTGGGAAGTACTTTTGATTGTTGTATTTATTTCTCCAGAATAATTACCAAACTTCCCTGCAGCCAAAAGCATTCGTGATATATGGGGATTTCTTCGTCCTTTACAAGGACAGTACTGCCTACTTGCAAAACAGTCAAATTAAGAAATGACATCCATACCACAGTGTGATCCAAGGACAAATTAGAAGTTAAAATTAATCAGATGGAAATCAGTCCAAATTTGCCCTCATGTATGGCAAAGAGGAGGAAAAATTTATTTTGTATCATTGTATTTTTCTGTCTGTCCAATATTTCTGTGGTGACCACCTAAGGTTTTCACATGTGCGGAATGTTTATATTTTTTCAGAACTTCACTATAGCTTTAAGAATTTGTTTTAGCAAGGAAGGAAAAAAAAAAAAAAAGAAACAGTAAAAGGAGACATTTGAAGAGTCCCAGAAACAAATATATGACTATTTGTTGACATGTTATGAAGGTGTTGGGAGCGACTCTGTACTTAAAATTGTGTTGAAATTTGCACTTACTATGGATTTAAATTCATCAGCTTCACACTTTAATGATTAATTTAGTCTCCTGGTTTGGTACAGAGATACGTTGGAGAACAATTGAATTTTCCATAGGATGGCTTTAAAGAAGAATGAACTTAACTTTGCAGAAGACTTTATTTTTAAAGTCTTCCTTTTGAAGTGTTGCCTTTCTCCCCACCAGCATCATGGTTCCTTCAGGACTCTTTGTACAGCACAAATGGTTGTTTGTCCTTCCTGCAGGTACACTTAAACCTTACTTCACTGTGCTCTTGACATAATCAGCGGCAGGATAGTAGCAGGATAGTAGCTTGAGCTGCTGTGGAGTTTCCCAGTGGGGCTGCTGCCATCTGTGGGCTCCCTACTGTCTCCATTGGCTACAGGATCCAGATTCTCAGTGCTCACCCCAGTGGGTCAAGGACTGTGTTTTCTGAAGGCTTGGTTGTGGGTCCCAGCTTAGCAGATGCTGAGTTGCAGGTCCCAGAGCTTGAATTTCCAGGACGATGAGGGTCCCAAACGGGGTTGCTAATCTTTTAGGGCAGGGACTGTTTACTTACTTTTTTAAACAGCACCTAGTACAGTAGGGCCCTACTTAATGCTTCCAGATGTTAACTTTAATATAAATGCAGTCAGAACAGGGTAAATTCAGAGTGGATGTGTTTCTACAGTTCTGTGGCAGAGGAGTATTCTTCCATGGTGCTGTGCCCTGCTGCTTGTGCAGGGGGCTGTTGTCACCCTCTCCACAGGCTGTATTGATTCAAGTAGGGCTTGAGTTGAAGGTGGGAATTTTCATCTCTCTGCAGCTGGAATGGCCAGCTGGGGCAGCTCCAGACTGCCAGTGTAGTTGCCAGCCATGTGTTCCTCTATATATGGATGGGCAGGCATTCCCAGGCTTTTCCTAAAACTTTTTTGTTGATGAGACAGGTAATAGAATCACAGAATGTTTTTTCTTGGAAGGGGCTGCAAGGATCATCTAGTTCCACCTGACAGCATAGTCAGGATGGTGCAACCCACCAAGTGGACAATGAAGTGGACCTTGGATTTTGTGAGCTGTTCCTGACATGGCTGTCGTCCTGCTGGGTGACATCTACAGGTTATTTCTCCTCAGAATCTGTCTTGCCTCAGTAATACCCATCTCTTTGGAAAGAACCTTCAAATCCCTGTATTATTACTGCTGTTCCCAAATACCATAAATAGAAGACATTGTGGCCTAATAGATATGGCACACTGTTCACAAGGACCCTGCTTCTTTTCTTGGCTTTGCAATGCTCTCACTGTATGATCTTGGGTGAACCGCTCCACCAATCTGTTCCCCTGTCAGTGCACATAGTCTTAGATCATCAATTCTCTGGAGCAGACACAGTCCCTTAGCACATTGCATTTTGGCGTCTAGCATTATGAGGCTCTGGTCTCCACCGGGACTTCTGTGTGCTACAGAAATACAAATAGTTGTTGCTAATAATAATATTAAATCTGTGTGGCTTTTCAGAGATAAGTAAAGGGCAATGCTCCTTTCTCCAAAGAGCAGGCAGGATAATGACTTTATTTTTGTCTTTGTCTTTTTCTAATTAAAAATAAAATAAAGCTGCCAGTAGATATGATTAAAAGAAAAAAAAATAAAGGAAGGCTGCAATAATTGGGTATTTTTAGCCTCGGTCCTGCTACTTGCTCTGTGAAGCCAATCTTAGCATCATGGCCTGAGTCTGGTTTGTATCCATGTTTGCCAGGGATAGAAATCATTTGAAGCCTCATACTGACAATTGGCTAAGTATTTGGGCTAATCTCATAAAACCACCACAGAGCTTGGTGCAACTTTTGGTATTTGCTGTGAACAAAAGTCTCAGGGAATGTTATGGATCAGACAAGAGGAGCTTCACTTGGCTAATACATGGCCGGGCTCTGGGCTGGAATGATAAGGGATTGGGATGGAGCTGGACCTGAGCATGGCAAAATGGGAGACTGTTGGAAATGAGGAGTCAAGTCTTGCCTGTCTCTCTGTGCTTTGGGTTTTTTTTAATTATTATTTCTAAAGAAATGCAACAACAGCAACAAAAGGTCTTAAATATTCAACAGTGAAAACAATAGATTTGAAAAGGAAAACAAAAACTTAGAGCCAGCTCTGGCATTGGTGCATGTTTGGCTCTGAGGGGAAGCGAGAACAGCTTGGATTTGCATAAATTGCATACTGCAGGTCAGAAAGCGGAGTCAGAATCATGCTTTCATTGCGGTGGCATGAATGGGAGCACATAATTGGCATTCTTCTCCTCTTGATCAGATGCCTCCTTCAGGGGATCTCTGCACCCAGTACATTGCCACTCATCCATTCACTGCCTGGCATGGATAGGGCTTTTGTTTTCAAATTATGATTTTTCTATTCTCTGATTTCTTCCATAACCTGGGAAAGCCCCAGCCCTCCTCCCTTCCCGGTGCATTACCCTTTGTTTCAGAGAACAGCTAGAGGTCATGCTGTGCTGAATGTAGCTGTTGTTTCCTCACACCTTGGGGGGGGGGG
>JASSUY010033800.1:32345-44846 GCA_032466535.1 Forpus xanthops
ATCACACATTCCCCCCCACCCCCCCCTTCATGCATGCTTTTGCCCTTCTGGGTCATTGTGGAGCTGATGACCCCTGGGGGCAATGGTCCTGGTGCTCAGCCTTCTGCACTCCTCTGAACTTTATGGAGTCCTGCATTTCTGAGTCCAAAGAGATAAGCATCACTGTGATCAATCCAGGAGGGCTTCTTCTAGGGATGTGCAAAGATGCGCTTCTGGCTGGGACAAGCTTAGTGTGTCTCCTGGCTGACCCAGGATCTGGCTTTCTTTTCCATTATTGGGCTTTATAGCTTGTCTTGCCTCTTAAGATTTCCAGCTCAAGTGCAACAAGGACTTGCTAGCAGATTCAGATTCAGCAAAGCTCTTAAATGTGTGCTGAAGTTTAGATGCATCCAGTGCCCTCACTGGAACTCAGCACATGTTTGCTTCAGCTGATGAATATGGTAAATGCCTCCAGCAAGTGCATATAGTGCTGCTGAAGACTCATATCTGTTCAGACTTTGGTAGCCACGTGGAACCCTTTCTGGCTGTATGTCAGGTCCTAGTCCTCCTCCCTGTGTGGTTCTCTGTTGGCACTGCCAGCCCAGGGCTTCCTCTCTCATCCTGGATGTATGTTTGCAGTTTCTCTCTCCACAGAGTCACTGGCCAGACCGAATGTCGCGTGCCACTTGGCCCTGCATGTTGCGTCCTTTTCTGGGACCATGCCCACCCTGCTGCTGATCTTGGATCCACCCAGCAGCAAAGGCAAATAGCAACTAACTTCTGTTGATGGCTGTGGCCTGCCTCTTCATTTATCCTCCAACAAATGCTTTAACCTGTCAGTGCTAAGAAATTATATTGATTTGAGAGATTTTGTTTTATTCCTTGGGTCTGTTACTCAAAAGAGCAAGTCTTCCTTTAATATCTTCTGCCACAGGCTCGGTTCTACTGTATCTTGTCCGAAAAAGCTTTTATTTTCAAGGCACAGGGAAAATGATGTCTGTAAAATATAAACTATGAGAATTTTCATTCCCCTCTGGCTTTAGGAGGAGGAGAGCAGCTGGTAGAGAGTGGATGAGAAAGGCTTTATCTGCTGTATTTTGGTTACTGCACTTTGAGTGATGGGTTTAATAATTGATAGAGCAATTTAGCAATGATCCATAATCCTGAAAGAAGCCTACGCTCCCCTCCCTCTGCCGCTCCCTCCCTCCCTCTGAGACTGACAGGCTGCTCTCAGTGTTTTTGTCTGCAAAATTTCATCCCTTGGTTTCTGTAAACAGGCTGACATGGGAGAGGGGAGAAAAAAAGACTGTTTCTAAATCTTTTGTCTTGTTTCCACAGACGGCTGCACTGCCTTCTCCAGCTCAGGGCTTCAGTTATTTTCTCGCACCCTCTTGCTGATGAGAGCAGGAGATTTTCAGGCCCTAACCTAAGTGGAATGTATATATGCAATATATATTGGAGAACAGAGTGGTGCAGAGCCTCCCAGCAGGGATCCCTCCCTCCCCATTTAAATCCAGGCTTTGTTTCAATGCTGAATCCAGCTTTCTTAACCTCAGGAAAGGTGCATAGTAATGGCAAGTGTTTAGGGTCTGTTAGTGTGGTTTACTTGAAACTCTTTCAGGAATAAGACATGGAGATGGCTTTTCCCTCGAGCCTCATGTGATGGTGGCAGTGAACGTCAGGATCCCAATAGGGTACCTGGTATGTAAGTGTGTGACACCCTATTTTTAAGATGAATGCACCCCTGTAGCAGTGCAGGGCTGTGTTTGCCTTGCATGGGGTAGGGAGTAAGTGTACCTGTGCATGATGCCTGCTCTTTCTCCATGCACAGTAAATGCAAGAAGTGGGCTGAAAAACTGAGAAAGAAACAGGAGAGAGAGAAGCAGGAAAGAAAAAGAGACAAAGTTACAGGTACTGAATATATATTGAGGCCAAGGCAGGGTGCAGATAAGAAGGTACAGCCTGGCAAAAAAGCTGGGTATAGGCTAAGTCAAGTGAGATGTATTAAGTTATATTTTCCCATATGTATTACATAGGTGCCAGACTGACAAGTTGTAATTAAATATGACATAAAGTCAGCTATGCACAGCTGTATCAAGAGGTGAGGTGCTTTAGGGCACTGCAAAGTTTATGGATGCTCTGCCACGGGAGGTCTGTAAGACAGCCTGGGCAAACACTTAAGGCTGAGAGTGACATGTGCATCCAATGGCCTGTACCAGTATAGGGAGGGAGTGGGTGACTTTCTGGGGCCCAGGCTCACCCTGTCAGGTTCTGACATCATAGTCTGTAGGCTTTTTGCCCTTCCCAGCTAGCACCCTGGTGCAACATAAGCGGTGTCAAGGGGCAGGTAGTTTGGTTTGCTTCTATGATTTATTTGCTATTAAATACCCTTAGTAATGATAGACTCCCGAGGCTTGGTCAGTAATTATGCCAGTCAAGTCCACAAGTAATTCTTGTGTAACTTGCGCTCTGGTCTTGAAAGACAGACAGAACTATGTGTGTTCACTTTCTAACAAAAAAATCCTGCTTGTACCTGCCTCACGCTCTCCCCCTCCCAAAAAAAAAAAAAAAACAACTCTCCCAGCTGTGTAATATTTTGCCTGTGTATAGGAGGATTGTGATGACCTTCCTATTGGCAAATACATAGTTACTCTATTGCATTAAGCTGGAGCAGTTTGGGTGGCAGGAGGCCGTGGAAAGTCATATAGCCCAACCTGCTGGTCAAGATGGGATCAGTCATGAGTTGATGATCAGGACTTTGTCTTGCCTGGGCTTGAAAGCCTCCAAGGATAGCAACTGCACAGTCGCTCAGGGCAGCCTGTGCTGGTGTTTCCATTATCAGCATAGTGGAGGTGTTTTCCCTGTCCCCAGTGGGAGCCTCCCATTTCAGTTTGTCATCTCCAGCTCCTGCTGCCTACCTGAACAAGGAGCCTGGCACCATCTTCTCTATGGGGCAGTGGAGAAGATAGCAGGCTGCTGTCAGCTTCTGCCATGGCTGTCTGTCCTTCCACTGAAGTTGCTCCAGTTCACTCATGCACTGGGGTCCCCAGGCTGAGCATGGTAGCCAGATGTGGTCTCACAAGTGTGGCTTTAGGTAGGTCATCACATTCCTTGGTTTGCTGGCCATTCTCCAGGGATGCTGTTGGTCCACCTGCTATCAAGGTCCTCTTATCAGCCCACTGTCCCTCAAGTCAAGCTGCTCACGGCCTTTCCCACAGAGTGGTACCACAGGTATTATCACTAGGGCTCATCTGTCCCAGGGGCAGGACTCAGCCTTTGTCCTGGCTGTATTGCAGATAGTCCTCATTAGCCCACGCCTTCTGCCTGTCCAGGGCCCTCTGGGTGGCAGCCCTGCTCTCAAGCACATCACCAGGTCTCTCTAGTTTGGCATCACCCATAAACTGGATGAAAGTTCACTCTGCCTCCTCCCCTGGGTCAATGATAAAGATGTTAAACAAACCAGTCTTGGGATGAACCCCTGCAGTACCTCACTTGTTACCAGCCTCCAGTTTATATTTATGTCGTGTAACATAAACCATCACTGAAGGCTGAGTGGATCCAGCTTCCAGTCCTCTGAGCTGATACAGATATTTTTTGATGTGTTGCAAACTAACCTTGAGGGATGGGCGAGGGTAATGTGAGCAATGCAGTGTTGGAGCTACCCTCTAGTGGTGGCTGAGCTGGTGGGCTGGCTGCCCTCACAGTCTTTTCCAGAACAGGGGTGTAGTTGTGTTTGACCTGTGCAATAGGAGCTTGTGGGTAGGCCCTTTAAAGGTACTGTGCTTCCTTACAACTCAAATCAAAGCATCTTTGTGGGTAAACAGCGTCCTCTGGTAAGTTGGGTGATCTTCCTCAGTAGCCCTTTCCCTCTCTTGTGAATATCTGTTGACTAAACACTCCAAGGTTTGAACTTCATGCTGGAAACTGAAAGACATGGTGTGCTTGCATGTTCTGGGAGGAGTCCTGTCTCCCAGGGCAGTCCTTTGCTGTGATTCCGTTGGATTCATGCTTCCCAATGGTCCAGAGATCACAGCAGTCTTTGAAGCCCAAGTGAGTAGTCTGCAAAGTTGTACCACTTCTATATGGGCTTCGGCTGAGGATCTAAGCAAACACCAGTGCTCAGGGGTGCAGGAGGAATGCATGATAGAATGGTTAGAGTTGAAAGGAACCATGAAGCTCATCCAGTTCCCACCCCCTGCTGTGGGCCGTGACACCTTCCAGTAGACCAGGCTGCTCCAAGCCCCATCCAGCCTGACCGTGAACACTGCCAGGGATGGGGCAACCTGTGCCAGTGCCTCACCTGTATTTCAGATGGTCCTCATTAGCCCATAGTAAAAAATTTCTTCCTCATGTGTGATCTACATCTACCCTGAGGTCTGGGGGTGCTCTCCTGCCCATTGCAGGGGACATGGGCTGAGCAAGCTGTCAGGAGCTGTTGATGCCTGTGAGTGTTAAGCTCTGGCCCTGATGGTTGGCTTCTTCACAGGTGAAAGTCTGAATCTGCCCACAGAGCATAGGAAGACCCTGAGTCTGGGGGTCATATGTATTAGCTGTGTACATTCCTTCCAGGTGTCTGTGCAGGTGGAGAGGTGGAGGTGTGAGGGAAATAGCAACTATGACCTTCTACTCTCAGAATATGAGCCTGTCTCCTTTTGCAGCCCTGCACTTAAGAAATTATTTGGGGTCTGAGAAGTACAGAGGGGCAAAAAATGATGCTGTATGCTCTCCATCTCCATTAACTAAGTGCTAAGGGTACTCTGCATGCTTCAGTATATCATAGTAAAAATTCGATACTTTCACAGTATACAAAAGCATCAAGTGAGCAGGCTTGAGAAAGAGTTCCTAAAGGTGCCAAAGGGAAGGTTCACCTGGGAGGAGTGTGGAGTCCCATCACTTGCATAAAACCCCTATGTAAGGCAGGCGAAGAATGCACTTCCTCCTCCTCACAGAAGATATCTTGGTGTGTGGGAGAGCACAAACACTGAGAGTGGTCAAACCCTGGTCATGCAGCTGGTCAGTGCATGCCTCCTCAGCCGAAGGAGTTGGGCTCCTGCCTCTCTGCCCCTGCCCAGAGCTATTTGGATGGAGATGTGAAAGCTGCTGTTTCTTGAAGTTCAGGCTTTGTCAAATGAGACTAACAGGTAGAAGGAGAGAGGAGCTGTGTGTATCAACTCAGCAGACAGCATCACTATAGGTCTATCTGCAGCTGCCCGCAACCTTCTTCTAGAAGTGTCACCCTGAAGGCAAGAAGCAGGCACGCTCTGTGCTCAAGGTGCCAATGAGTATCAAGTTTTGAGTTATATTTTGGTCTGATATGTATACTTGTCCATGAAGGTCTCTACTGAGACAACCATGCTTGGCCACAGGCCCCTACCAAAGGTGGTAAATTATCCCTGAGGAGGGCAGCTTGCAGGGGTGTTTTAAAATTCAGAAAGAACCCAGCTCTCCAAATTCAGGTCTGCAGAAATGAATTTTTTTTGGCATTTGTTTTTAATGTCCTGTGATGTGTGGGTGAAAAAGCCAGTGTGCTAGACTGGTAATTAATTTTCCTGACAGAAACACCAGACAATGAAATTACCCTGCCACAAAGCAGGGTTGCTAAAGTAAATACTCTGCCAGAGGCAGCAGGCCTGAAAGCAGGATGGGATCGTATGTGAGGTGCAAGCAAAAGATGAAATGTCACTTCTGCCTCTGGGTACGTGCGGGTGCTACCACCATGGGGACCCTTGTGTCCTAGGTCCCCAGCATCCAGCATGAGCAGCTGTCTGGTATACACAGGCACATTCAAACAAGGCTCTGTGGTGATGGGAGATTTGCTGGACCCACTACTGAGCCCAGGAACAGGTCACCTTTTGCTGCCCAGGGGAGTAATTTGGTCTGGGAAATGAGTAGGAGACATGGGAATGGGCTACGACTTTTCCCGTGGAGATACAGGCTCTTAGCAGGGCTCTTCAGTCTATCCCAAGCTGGTGGCAAGTGGTCTCTATCTTTTGTCTGTGCTGGTGAGATTTGTGTAAGCTATGGAGCAGGTTGTGCCTGCACATACAGAAGGGGAGTGCCTTTCTTTGGGAGATACTGAAGGAAGCTTGCAGGAGAGGAAGGACAGAAGGGTAAAGTTTTCTGGTTTTCCCTTATCTCATATTGGAGGCTGGAATGACTGTGCTGAGGGTGTTGTGGATATGCAGCTAAAATACTGGCAGAGAGCAGTAAAGAGGGACGTTTTTGCACATACCAAGTTATCTGGCAGTAAGCTACCTTTGTGTGGTTTCAGACAGGATCCTTACTAGAATCAAAAGGTTTTGTGAGTCTGTGTTAAAACAAGCAGTATTATCAGTACAGAAAACACTTCCCTATGCAACCATGGAGTGGTCTGCTAAAGACCTCAGTGCTGGTCCAGGAGGACCTGCTGCCATGTGAAATATGCTTCTGATTTATAATTGCAGTATTCTGACATGTACAATGTAATAGGGCATTTTCCCCTGTTACATAGTGTTACCAGCTGCAGGATGGAGAAATCCCACATAGGAGCTGACTAAAACATGGAAATGCTTGCTTTCCCTTTGGAAAAGAGAATTACACCATTTGAATTGTTGAGCTAAATCTGAATGCTTCCAGGCATAAAAAGGTCAGTTATGGAGTAGACTGCATGCATGTTTTAGGACCAGAGTTATTTAGTGTACTAATTATCTGTAGAAAGTGATGGACCAGCTGTGAAGTGCTTAAGTGTACAGATATGACAGGCTTGCTTAGATTAGGCTGCAGAAAAGAGTGAGGAACGTTTAAGGAACTTGATCTAGATTATAGACAGCATTGTGCGAGATCAGTGCAGTTCTGAAAGGCAGTTAACATTGGAAGAGGAAAACCAAACTCTTTCTACATAATCCTATGTCCTAAATTAACTGCAGCTCCTCTGGAGAAAGGACTGTGTGTCTCAGAGGATCTCCCAGATAAAACATCTGCTGAAATGCCTCGTGTCACTCCAAAAGCAAACAAAATATTAGGCTTGGGGAAGACTGGAAGGCAAAAGCATTCTGCAAATAGTGTAAAATAAATCTGGGGAATATCCTCATGTTTAACTGTTTCTAGGCTCTTCAGCTTGTCTCCATCAGTCACATCACGAAGGGGAGTTGTAGGGCCAGGCAATAGAAGTGGGTTTAAACAGAGAGGCCAGAAGCTGCTTCAAACAAGGAGGAGCAGGGCAGGGATATAAAAATAGCTTGTTCTAAAAGAAAGGTGGTGCAGGCACTTCCATCTTCACCTCTATGCCAGTCCATGTGAGCATAAAGTGAGAGGTGACACATTTAACCTAACCTGATGAAGGAAAATCAGGCTTTAGGCAGCTGAGGTAAGATGCTATTGAAAGCAGAAGGTTGCCTGTGGAACTCTGTACGACAACATGTAATTGAAGTCAGGATCTCACCTTTTCTTAAAAAATCAACAGGTTCATGTGAAGAGAGGAGTTCCACATGTTAGATATAGGTCTATATGCAGAAGGATCTATGTGGTCGAAATGAAACATACAGAGCAATTTTCACTCAACAGAGGTTCAGAAAGCATTTTATTAGTTGACTAGCTGTTTTATTACAGAACTTGTAGCATCCTCCACCAAAATGCTCGGTGTTGACCATTAGCAGAGTTACAGCAGGCAGGCAGACCACGGCTCCTCATGTTTTGCATGGCAAACAGGAGGTGTCTACTAGCTGAAAATGTGGAAGCCAGTGTGGAGTCCGATATCTGCCATTCTTGTGGTGTCTTAAGGACTACGTAATTAAGTTAACAAGATCTTTTTGTCATAGGGCCACTCCCTCTCCATGGAAGAACTGCAGTCATGACATGAGGGCTGGGAGCAAGCCACAGAGAACACTGGCTGCGGTGTTCATAGAGCACCATGTCATTTTGATCTGACCCCTCTCTCACAGGGGTTCTCACAGATGTTCCAAAATTATCATCTGTTTGGGGCTGAATGGGTAAAGATGGCAACTTATTTATAGGCTTCCAAAAGAAGTAAAATGGAATAAAACTATCTCATCATCTCTCCTCCCTACAGCGATAGGTCTGGCTTAATATAATGAATGTCATCCCAGTTAGTTGCATTTTATGTGTTTAAATGGTATGGACACTGGTTTTGTGCTTTTCTTCCCATCAGTGGAGGTGCAAAATTTCTTTTGTGTGTGAAGAAAGAAATTCTCTCCTCACTGCTGCAGTCCAGAACTGGAGCTTTAAGGAAAATCCACTGGACAGCAAAAAATTAGAGATTTTGGAACCTCCAGTTCTAGGTCGTCCCTTCTTGCACGGGTCTGGAGGTGCTGGCAGCATAAGTGTGGGGAGAGAAGGGAGGAGGTGTGTGCTGCATTTAACAGTAGTGCAAGTGATTTTTATGAGCAGGGAGGATTCTAAATAAACTCACGTTGGGAATATCCTATCGATAGTCCACCCCTCCACTCCCTCCACTTGAGTTAGTGGGAGGGATTTGAAGTTCAGCCGATGCGTGGCTGAGCTCTCGTTAGTGACCAGGGACATTTTCGTTCACAATGTGGAAGGCAGACAGCGAGAGGCAGATGGCTTTGAATGCAGGATTTACATAGTAATGAGATGCAGGTCACCATAGCTGTCTTTTTCTCTCTGCATTTTGTCTAGGTGTCGAGTAGTGTGCAGGGATGACAGAATGGGAGGAAAGGAGGAAAATTAACCCCTTGTTCCTAAGGAGAGATTTGAGTTAGGATAAAAAGTTTGTCACAATAGGCTAAAGAGCAGGGGGGTATGAGAACTACAAGCACAGATGAAGCTAGAAGAACTAATGGTAGCCTAAAGTTTCTAGCATGCTTTTTTGAGAGAATGACTCTAAGCATCCTAACTTTAAATCACAGAATTTCCTGTAATTTTTACATTCTGCATTGCTGGTTTGAGAGCAGATGGTTTGGGGCTTTTATTATTACCAGTCAATCCAAAATTGGGGAAGTTTGTAGACTGAAGATGGGGCATGGATTCTTGCTATAGGGCATCAGCTTGTTTCTTTGGAAAAAGTTACCCACTTTGCGTGGTTTCTTGGCTAAAGACTCGTCTTCACATGGTTGTGTAATGGTGTGATTAAAACATCATATTTTCCACTGCAACTGGTAATCCTTAGTATGATCTCACTAGTGTCAGATCTTATCCTGATGACAGATGGGAGACTGGGAACCATGGGTCCTATTTCCACCTCTAGATGGTGGCACTTGATTTGCTCAATAGTCAACCCCAGGCATTCCCAAAATATGCATCAGGGCCTGAGAAATCCCAAAGCTATTTTTAAAATTATGAAAGTTTTAAGGCAATGTGTGTTTCTTTCTTTTATCTGTCATCTGTACATTCTTCTTAACAGTTAGCAATGGGAAAGGAAGCATGAGAAAGTGAGGTTTTATTTCTGTTTAACATCACCTGACTGCAGAAGCTGGGGGTTTTAGAAGTGTTGCAAGATCTGCAAGAAGAGCAGGAGAGAAGCTTTAGGTAACCCTTGTGTAAAACAGCAACTGTGATGCTTAAATGTGTACAATTTAAAATGTGTAAAAGTTTGAGCTGAGGTGGGGAAAGTAAGGCAGGTGTTTGTGTGCACAGGTAGGTTTTGTGTAACATTTTCAGTATTTGTAAACTACTTTTGATTCTTCCACATAGAATTTGCTTTTGGAACACAAACCATTTGGGCACTAGGGGGAGGATTCATCTTCTCTCACCTTGGCCAGTGGAGTTTAGGGAGCTCATCTAATGTCATCATCTAGGCCTTTTTGGCACCAGTGGAGAAGGATTCAAACTATCCCAAGGCAGTAGGACAAATCCTCTTTGAGGGGTGCAGGGGTGTCTCCTAATTGACCACACAGTCTGCACAGTACCTAGCTAAGATTTGACAACAGCTTCCACCTGGGTGGAAGGTGAAATGAGCCTCACCCTAAGATCCCATGGAAATCTGAGCTGGAGATGGTTTTGCTTATTCAAACATCTCCTCCACAAGCCAGCCAGGGATCCTTCTGGAGAGCTGAAGCAGAGCTTTTACCTTGCCCTCTCCTTGTCTCTCCTTCCTTAGCCAAGCTCTTGCTGAAACTCACTGAGCAGATGTGCCTCAGTGGGCACCTCCTGAAGCCCACAGTAAATGTGTAGCAAGAGTACCGCCATATTTTGGCTGTTTGGGCTGAAAGGGAAGAGGAAATATAATCAGGTGCCTGGGACAGACTGGGAAGTGAAGGCTTCTTAGCTACTTCCTCCTGAGGAAAAGACTTAGGTCTGATAGATCTAATTATGTTATTTCTCTGGTTTATGGTTACATCTATTTGTTTAAAAAGTAATCATTTTATACCAGTCCTGCAGTGATTATTTAATGTCTGGCTGTTTGTAAAGCCCACTGAGCTTCACCACGGGAGTCTACGTGGTTCCTCTGCAGGACAGCAAGCTTGGTCCCAAGACCCTCAAGCAGAGGCCTTAATTGGGTTCTTTGAATGTACAACATTTCTTTTGTGCTTCATTTTCCCACCTGCTGAATGAAAATAACAGTACTTCTCTCCTTTGCAAACTGCTGTGAGACACAGGGCTATCTCCAGGCTAAATACTGTCAGAGGTCTCTTCTGCAAGGATAAATATTCACCAACTAATGCTAGGTTAGCAGGCACTTTGCCAGCGGCCAGCGCACCCCTCAGCTCCACAGCTGCAATGACACTTGTTGGCAGCAAGCAACTTCATGAATGTTGTGCTCTGTGCAGGCATCTCTATGGATCTGCTCCTGTTGCTGATGTTTTCTAACCTCTTCCTTTGCAGAGCCCCTGAAATCATCCTTGGTTTACCATTTTGTGAAGCAATCGATATGTGGTCATTGGGATGTGTCATTGCAGAGCTGTTTTTGGGCTGGCCGTTGTACCCGGGAGCTTCAGAGTATGATCAGGTTGGTATAGATACTGCTCTAGATGCTGGTAAGTGCAGGGGTGTCCTTTCTTTCTCTTGCCAGAGTGAACATATGCCAGCTTTTTCTGTTTTGCTAACGAGGAATATGCATGTCTTACCCTTCCAAGTCAACCTTTTCATTATCCAGCTGGGGTTTTATTCTAGATAACCAGTGTGCTGTTTGGTACACTGGCTTTTAAGATCTGGCCACCAAAGTGAAATCTCAGTCAAGAGTCAACACTGCTATTGGCTACAGAGCTCTGTACTTGTCTGTCATCACTGAGCAGAGCATACACCCTTTCTTTGCTGTAACAGCAAAGTGTTGAATAAAGGTTTATTTGTTAGAAGAAACTGCACGAACTCTGCTGCATTTCATAACCCTTTTTATGAGGGTGCATATTAAAAGCAGTGACAAGAAGGAAAACGTTCACAGTGGTGTAGGCTTCCAGTTAATAGAAACTGTTGTACTTCTCTCCCTGTGGGCTTTTGTGCTCCTTTTGTAGTCCTAAAACTGATAGCACAGTAGCTGCTAGAGCCAGAGCTGCAGAACACTGTTTTCCATAGTCTTCTTCAGGGTGATCTTAGCTGTCTGAAAATGTGGCCTGAAGAGGGTCTTTTTTCTTCTAGAAAATTAAAAGGCAAATAAATAAAAGCAGAGTAATAAGGTTTTCATATATGAAAGTGTTTCTTTGACTCTTCTTTTGTAAGTAGTATGTTTTCAGTCAGAGCTTTAAAGTTCAAATTTGGCAGGGGAAATAACTACAATGAAGAGCAGGCCATTAGTGTCTCCAGAGGAAATCAGATGTAGTTGAAAAACTTACAAGCATTTGAAAATCACATGCCAAGTATGAAGCAAGTTTTATTTCTCCTCTCTGCTGCACCCAAAAACTCATAAAACACACAGCTGAAAAAGAAGTCACCATACCTACCTGTCCAGCTGAACTGCCCGGTACAAAGCTTACTCTGGTGAAGTAAGGTGAGGGTTCCTGAGGAGCTGGGAAAGGGACAGGGCTGATCCTGGTGCTTCTCAGGTGCATGTGATCTGATGAACCTAAGGAACTGCAGAGGCAAGCAAGCCACACTCAGTGAACTGGGTCCCGAGTGCTTTGGAAGTCTTTTGAAAACACAGCTGCTTTTTATGCCTTTAGTTGTTTATTTTAATCCCTCTCTATCTCTTCTCTCAAAAATGCTTTCCATTCTTCCCTAGAATTTTCAAGCATAGTTGACTATTTTTAGTAGCCTAGCAGAATTTGTAGCGATTTTGCAGAGTGAAACATAGAGAAATCAAGTGATGTCAAAATTAAGGTTTCGTGTGGCACCTCAGGTATGTGTGAGATAAGTCTCTACTTGTGTAGTCATAGAATCATAGAATCGTTAGGGTTGGAAAGGACCTTAAGATCATCTAGTTCCAACCCTCCTGCCAGGGCAGGTACACCTCCCACTAAACCATGTCACCCAAGGCTATGCCCAACCCGGCCTTGAACACCGCCAGCAATGGAGCATTCACAACTTCCATGGGTAACCCATTCCACTGCCTCAACACCCTTACACTAAAGAATTTCTTCCTCACATCCAATCTAAACTTTCCCTGTTTAAGTTTGAACCTGTTACCCCTTG
>JASSUY010033801.1:0-18703 GCA_032466535.1 Forpus xanthops
GATTTGTGTTATACCTTAGTTACTAAACTGTTCTTATCTCAACCTGTGGGAATTGCATTCTTTTGATTCTTCTCCCCTCCCCTCGGGACTGCTGAAGAAAGAGAGGGGAGTGAGTGAGAGGGTGACTGTGTGAGTTTGAGGGCCTTAAACCACGACACATGCCAATTCAGGAAATGAAACATCCACTTCTAGATTTCAACTTGCATTTATCTAAAACGCCCTCTACCACGCAGGCTATTAAGCAGATGTGGCAACAGCCTCCATTTATCCTTCTTATAAATCTACTTTATGACCAAAATTTAGATGAACGAGTTACTCAAGATAAATCTTATCACTTTCCCTTTTTCCTGATATTCTGTCACTTCAGATATATGTGTTTTTATCCAGTTAACTTCTCTATTAAAAAAAATCAAACACCTACCTTACTTTTAGCTGCCTAGGAAGAATGATTAATTCTCAAAACCCACAGATTAAATGATACAGAAATAATTATTTGTGATTCTTGGCTTAGATTCTTGGTAATGGTAGATAAGAATTGGTAGGCAATTTGAGATACACCATAGCCTGTGCAATAAAATTAAGATATTTGTCAACAAATCATGAGCATTCACTCTGGTTTTGTGGTAATGTTTACGTTGGTTGTGTTTTGCTAGTTTATGTGATCAAAGGCTCATTTCCACAAATACAAAAGAGGTCAGAGGAACAACTGTCAGGGGAGCTCCAACAACCTCATCAGAGCATGGGGAGATCCTGAAGTCGCTCCTCCCCAAGTAGTCCCAGGAGAGCTTCAGCCTGTGGCCCTGGGGTAGCTAGCAGGACAATCTCCCAGATCCACCTTACAAACTGAAGGGGGGGTTTATTGACCCTGGGGACATGACATCCAATAGGGGGTACCAAGCAGATCCTTTTGGGATTGAGCCAAGCTTATTCTGGAATGTTCAGATCAGGGCCAAAGGCATGGAAAAAGATGTGGACTGGAGAAGAGTGGATTGAAAGGAACCAGTAGTGTATAGGCAGGCTCCTGGTCAGCATGCTGCTCTGAACTTGATCCCCACAGTCTGTTCCGCCTTCTCATTACACTCCATTTCTAGCTCTATTCCTGGTTGCAGGGACCTCCGTACTGTGTGCACATTCACAAATCCTGGTGATTTGCGTGCAGCAGATGGAGTAGAACCAGGGGTCTCAGGAGCCTGCGTGTCTGTGGGAGAGAAACTAGAGTCCATAGAATGTATGCATTGTGTGTAGGTGTGTATGACAGTGTATCATCACTAGTATGCATCAAGTTTGACTAGCCTATGAGTAGGGCAAGAGGCTCAGAATCTGTGTATCAGAGTGGTCATTAGTGTGCCCTGAATACTGGAAAGACCAGGGGGTCTGAGAGTTGACTGTCTGTGGAAACAGGGGGTTCATGCCACCTACTGGAGAGAGCATGGGGAATGGAGGTGGTTTACTGGAGGGACCCTAGAACTAAACGAGCTCCTGGTGGGACCCATAGTTATATGTGTGTGTGTGTATGTGTGTGAGGCAGCTGGAAGACCAGAGGACCAGAGCCAGCTAGTGTATAGACTGTGTAAAGCTCATTAGTGGAGGGATCCATATGTATAGGTGTATGTAAGTGCATGCATATTTTTCAATAACAGGCTTTCATCCTGAACAGTCAGAGTAGGTAATCAGAGTTCAGCTGGCTGTGTGTGTAGGCGTGTATGATGTATGTATCATGTGTATATGACTATTAGAAATAAATATTTTATAAAACCAAGGTAAGTATCTAAAATCAAGGGGAATGAATCTAGACTTCTGATGCTAATCTGTACAAAATCCTACAAATTGTAATTATGTGATCTAAAAAGATCACCATTTCAATCTCCGGACCAAAAATACACATTTGCAGCATCTTTTTTTTTTTTTTTTTGAAAAAACCCGAAGTCAAGGGTGCACCAAGATCATAAGAAAATAATAAGATGTGGAAATGTCAGGCTTGGAGAAATAAATATGCACTATTCTTGATGCAATTTATTGGCAGCAGCAGGTAATCTGAGAGACAGTATAGCTTAAATGATTCATTTGTTCTCAGAAAGCAGGCCTAATCCACCTCAGGAAAAGCTGTCTCAGCTGCAGTCATTAAGCCAGTTTGAGTTTGGCCCCATATGCTACAAATATGCCTTTACACCTAACTGTGTTTCTAACTCTGACACAGTTTGAAGATTACCAAGTAACAAAGAGCCTGCCAGGAAAGCCTGTTCTTTAGCACATGCTATCAGCATCCTTATATCCTGCGTACTTTCCCAGGGCTTTCAGTCATGGTGAGGTACACTAGTTACCCAGGGACCCGTAATCTTGTGTATGACATGTACACAGTTTCAGGCTACATTTACCATATATATTGGCTTCATTTTCTGGCAGAAGAGTGGTACTTCATTTTCGTGAAGCCGTCTTTGTTCAGAGTGTGCCTGTGTTCTGCCTAATTGCTTTTCCCCTTCAATAAGGAAGCAATAAAGCCTATTTTTTAATCCTGCATATTTCCAGAATCCTAGAAATGAAACAAAAAGTGCTATAAATAAATATGTTCAGACAAAAATACATTAGGATGGACCTCACTGCCAAAAAATTCAAGCTGCTAAAAGAAATTAAAGTAGTTGCCACAGTTGTTTTTTAAGTAGTTGTGGCCAATACCTTTCTCAGAATGGACTGCTTGAACAACAAGCTTATTCTTTGAGCCATGAAGGTGGACTTTAAAATATCATTCTGATATTTTAGAATCCAGTCTGGGCTGGATGTTTCTACTTGGAAATTAGGATTGTTTGTTAGATCCTAAGAGATAATTTTAATCATGTAATTCTTTGATAGGGCTTCATGTTTTAAAAGAGATCTCTGCTGAGAGTTCTTGTCTTATTTCACATTTATCAGAGCTCTGAACACCAGCTGTGCTTGTTACACAGGTTGGAGCTAAAAGTTCTATGATTAGCAATGGCACACAGTTTTTAGCAATGATCAGACTGCTCTGCTCACCAGACTCACCAGTAACACAAATTGTGAAGAACAAATGTAGGTGATGGAGTTTTGATGTAGCACACGACTGAGCAACTATGAGACATTTATTCTTATAACATTTAAGCAAAGTGGTAGGTATACACTGCAAATCTAGATAAGAAACAGAACAAGTGGAATACCTAAGGCATAACTGTCATTGCAATTGGAAGGTGATTCTGCTTGTTGATCAAAATGCTATCTATGCAAAAATATAGCAAATATTTACCAAGGGAATATTCAGACCTTATAAACCCTATTTGGTTTAAATGAATGAATTGCAAGTATGATAACATATGTAGTAGAATTTTTTTTTTTCTGCACAAGAAAGTCTGTGTTTTCAGAGGACATAATTGGGAATAGAACAACCAAAAATACATAAATGAAAGCTTCTAATTTGAAATATGAAAACCATGTATAAAGTTTGCTTTGATATCTGTCATCTTGATAGTATGAGAGTTTGAGCTTCATAAACAACATAACAGTATCATCATGAATCCTGAGGTTTGATGCAAGTGCGCATAATTTTGGGTAATCTATAGGAGTTAGTCTATTGCATTTACCAAAGGAAATGTTTGGAAGACTGTATAGGCATAAAACTAATATTCATAATGAAAAACTGTTCAAAGAGCTGTTTGTTTTAATTTTTTCACAAGTTTTATTTATTGACTCTTGAATTCTTCTGCCTTGCTAAGAAGATTAAAGGGATAAACCCTAAGTTGCAACTTTGGTCATACATGAAGCCCAAAGTAGGTCTTGCAGCATAACTTTCTTCTGCGCTTTGATGGAAAACTAATACTTGATTTAGTAATAAAAAATTCATCAGTTTCTGTTGTACGATGTAATAGTTTCAGTGGGATTGATTAGAGACAAGCAAAAGTGATGAATTAACTCAGACATAAGCTGGTTGTTACTAACATGGATGTGGTGGAGTGATGAAAAGAAAAGGTATACAGTGGCAGCATGGAGAAATCTGGAGGCAGACAAGAACAGGCCAAGTGTGCCATTCATATTCTCATTAGACTGAAGATGAATATTACTGAGACAAATGTTTGAGCTTGTATCTTGACTGAACTTCCATAACAGTCCAGTAATTTGATGTTGTTACCGGGTAAAGAGGGTGGATGTTTTTCAGAGCGTGGGTGTTTATTCAGTTGAAGCTTAAGTCTTATACAAAACACTGTGGGACAGGACATGCTCTTGGAATAGTGAATGCACATTGTTTTCCCCTAAAAATATTTTATTCCCTTTGCCCGAAAGTTTATTTTATATTCAATAAACTTCCTGATTACAAGTGGGAGAAGTGTGGACTTTTAAGGGTATGCAGAGAAGACACTTAGTTTTCCAAAGTGTGCGGATGGAGGTTCAAACCAGTTTGGTTTGCAATTTTTCAAAGAAATTCTAGATTTCTGAGTTGTCTTTGGCTGGCAGAAAACTTACTCTGGCAATGTGAAATGGAGCAAAAAACCCTAAACTTCTAAGACACCTGTTTTTTTCAGTGTACTGCATTTAGTCATTCCATTTGGCAGTGGAGGTGCTTTAGCTTCTGAATAATGTTTAAAAGATACCAAAAATAAGGGAAATATGCATTTTGCTTTTAATCAGATTTATTTATGTTAAAGGTTTCCTACCTGAATGCTCACTAGGATGGCACTGTTTCTTCTAAATTCTGAGCTTTTCTTGAGTGCTGCTGAAAACCCTGAGTTCTCACTGAGATGCATGTGAGCCACAGCTCCTATTTGGCAACATAAGATGCTCACTTCATTTTAGAAGTTCAGGTCTTATGTTAAGGCTTTCCTTACAATCAAACGCATATTATCCCTTGATGATCGTCCTTTTAATCATAGTATTTCTAATATTCTAGCATTGTATTTCTTACTTTTTATAATTCTCACAATTTATTATCTACTAGATGAATTATATTTTTTTTTTCACTCCACTGTAAGTGGGGGAAAAATAATTAGACTACCATAGGGAATACTGATTTCTTCTAATCTTTTCCCTCAAACTTTAATCTCTGAATTTTAATGAGGCTCTGTTTAATCCCTTTCAAACTAGAATGTTATAATAAAGTTTTACTGCCTGTAATCTAATTGGTCATTTGGTTATATTGTATGTGCATTGACTTATATAAATTTAAAATTATCTACTAATAATTAAACTACCAAGAGAAAATTGAGAATAGGGATGACACAATCCTGTCTGAGACTAAGGGATACTGCAAATCTGCTGTTGGACTTTAAGGCTGTCCTGTGAGGCTTGACCTTGTCCTGCTGGTCTCATTCATTGAAGCTAATCATGTCCAGGCATCTTTCTCTTTCCTGCTCAGTTGTTATAGATTGCTGATTTTCTACCATTTATTACGGCATTAATGAGGCTATCACTAAATCTAATATAATCTAGAGAAAGTTTCTTGACAAAAAATAAAGCTGGCTACAAATTCTGAGCATGAGGAGGGAAAAAAGGAAGGCAAGCCGAAATTGAACCATTTATAGTTAGTATTGTGGAAATCCAACTAGAGTACTGGGCAAGACGAACCTGGAAAATGGACCCTTATAATGTTACTCTTTCAGTGTAGCTGTTGTGCAAAGAAGAGCTTTAAGTTACTTGCGGGTTATGGAATAAAACGTGCAGTATACATAAACAAAAATATAGGGAGAATGATAGAATAGTTAGGGTTAGAAAGGACCTTAAGGTCATCTAGTTCCAACCCCCTTGCTAGGGGCAGGGACACCTCACACTAAGCCGTGTTACCCAAGGCTATGTCAAACCTGGCCTTGAGCACCGCCAGACATGGAGCATTCACAACTTCTCTGAGCAGCCCATTCCAATGCCTCACCATCCTCACAGTAAAGAACTTCTTCCTTATATCTAATCTATACTTCACCTGTTTAAGTGTGAACCCATTACCCCTTGTCCTATCACTGCAGTCCCTAACAAAATGTGCCTCCCCAGCATCCCTATAGCATCCCTTCAGACACTGGAAGGCTGCTATGAGGTCTCCATGTAGCCTTCTCTTCTCCAGGCTGCACAGCCCCAACTTTCTCAGCCTGTCTTCATACGGGAGGTGCTCCAGTCCCCTGAACATCCTTGTGACCCTCCTCTGGACTTATTCCAATAGTTCCATGTGCTTTTTATGTTGAGGACACCCGAACTGCACACAATACTCCAAGTGAGGTCTCCCAAGAGCAGAGTAGATGGGCAGGATCAACTCCTTCAACCTGCTGGTCACGCCCCTTTGGATGCAGCCCAAGATACAGTTAGCTTTTGAGCTGCAGTACACACTGACAGCTCATGTTCATTTTCTCATTGACCAATGCCCCCAAGTCCTTCTCCTCAGGGCTGCTTTGAATCTCTTCTCTGCCCAGCCTGGGGCTGTGCCTGGGATTGCTCAGACCCAGGTGCAGGACCTTGCACTTAGTATGGTTAAAATTTATCAGGTTGGCATCAGCCCACCTCACAATCATGTCAAGATCCATCTGGATGGCATTCCTTCAGTCCAAAGTATCAACCACACCATGCAGCTTTTTGTCTTCAGCAAACTTGCTGATGGCACTTTCAATCCCATTGTCTATGACATCAACAAAGGTGTTGAACAAGACCGGTCCCAACACCAACCCCTGAAGGACACCATTTGTTACTGGTCTCCAGCTGGACATTGAGACATTGAGCGCAACTATTTGCGTGCGACCATCCAGCCAGTTCTTTATCCACTGAGTGGTCTACCTATTAAATTGATGACTCTCCAGTTTAGAGACAAGGATGTCATGTGAGACAATGTCAAACGCTTTGCACAAGTTCAGGTAGATGACATCAACTGCTCTACCCGTGTCCATCAGTCCTGTAGCCCCATCATAGAAGGCCACCAAATTGGTCAGGGAGGATTTTTCGTTAGTGAAATCATGCTGGCTGCCATTAAGCGCCTTGGTTTTTTTTCATGTGCCTCAGCATACCTTCCAGGAGAATCCGCTCCAAGATTTTGCCAGACACAGAGGTGAGAATGACTGGTCTATAGTTCCCTTGGTCATCCGTTTCCCCCTTCTTGAAAATGGGGCCTATAATACCCTTTTTTTGCACACATGCGCATATGCACATATGATGACCGTTTTTTTTTTTTTTTGGACATTCTAAGCAAGTGAATAAAATGTGAGAAAACATGAACAATTTCCTCTGCAGGGTCATTCTGAATGACTTATATAATGTTGACTTATATTTTCCCCAAGAAATATTGTAACCTGTTTATATGGAGAGCAATTATCTAAGCTGTAAAACATTTGAAGATTGTTTAAAAACTTAGATAATTTCTGTGTTTTTTTTTTTTTTAAACGTCTGATATAAATTTCAAGAAACAGTGTAATATGTAAAGTGAGGGAAAATGCATTTGTTTCATTATCCTAACTACCGACTATTTCAGACTTCCTTATCGAGCCATTAAAAAAAAACAAAATCATTAAGTCTCATAAGAGCTGGTGAAAATTTGGCATATGTTATGCATCTGAACTTTTTGCCTACTCCTGAGATAAATCTTATATTATGTATATCTGACAGGAGATGCTGGTAATGGCCATAAGAGAAAAGATGAAAAAAATATATTGCAAACTGCATTTTTTTTCTAGCACCAATCTGCAGAAAATATTCTTACTAAGGCAACTTAATTTGTTTTTGTTTTAATCAAGAAGCAGACTCACATTAACAAGTTTAATAAACTTTCTTAATTTGTCCTTGAGTAAAGTTGTGTGAATTTCAGAGCCAGGTATGTTTTTTTTTTTTTTGAAAAGATGAGCTATCATTGATAACAGTTACAGAATATCAGAATCCTTTATTTGTAAGAAAAAGGAGAAAGAGGAGAAACTAGGAGAATCCTCAAACAATATTTTCCATGCTCATTTTAAAGCTAGGTGGCTACCAGGAAATGTCATGCCTCTTTATGCAGGCAAGCTGGTAAATCAGGTCTTGTAAACAGGAAATGTAAAATTCCATGGCATGGGTTAACAACATTACAACACTTTAAACACTATTTCCATTCTGTTCTGTATGTCACTTAAAATCGTCCACAACATAAAATTGGTTATTATAGAAGACTGGAGTCTAGGGACTCAGGGATACTCCACTCATTGCTAGATTCAGGAAAACAAATGAGATTTTCAGAGATGAGTGTGTCAATTTGTTTTTAAACATACTTCTGATTTGATGGATATAGCCATTGAGAACACTGGTCAATACAGAAATATGTGAATGTACAAATACATTATCCAAAACCAAAATGTGGCATTCAATAATTTCTACTTTGGCTCCTGAAAGTATACTTACTTCTGATAAAGAGTCACCTGAATTTCAGTGCTGGTTACACAAAAAACTCACAAAGCATACAAAACCCCTTCATTAGACAATTTGCTGAAATAGTAACTGCTCAATGAAAAGGTCTTTTGGGATTAACTATATAATTTTTGAATAGCTATTTATGACTCTCACATAAAGAAACTGAAAACTTAAATGAGGAGAATGTTATCCAAGACGAGTGTTATAGTTTGCAAGAATCCTGCCAAATAATAGGACCAATGACTGTTTTTTTCCATAGCCTTCTGTCTTAACATCCTCCTTAGCCTCCGGGGTTGGAATTTATCTCATGTAACATTAGACATCTAAAATTTATACATCTAAGTATGAGATAGTCACCCGTGTCCCACTCATGGTCAGTGGACAGAAACATGCACCTCCAGAGGGTGATTCATCTTATCTGTCATATATCTGTAGCAGCACAAGACAACTGTCTCTCTGGTGCCTATTCTTATTCACTGACTTTTATAAAAAGAGTCATGTGAGTAAAACAGATTTAGATGCTTTACTCTGAGATGCTTAATCTAAGGTAGATGTATTCAGCTCCAGGTTCTAACTTCCTTTATTTGTCTTTATATTTAATTTAAAAATCAAATTGTGTCAGCTGAAAGGACTGAGAAAAAAATCCACCATAGATAACCATACTAGACTTGCATTCTTTCCAGAAGATATGCATTAACACTCTCTTTGTCAAGAGAACAAGCTCACCTGGCATGTCCGAATTCCCAGGGCAGTTTCTATCTAGCAGCTCACTGAATATAAGGCAAAAAGTTATCTGATTGACTCATCTCTGAAGCCTATTTTGAGAAAAAGTTTGGTGGCTGTGGTTTCAAGAACAGGAAGATTCAACAGGCAAGAAGTGATGGGTTTATAGCATTTCTTATGAAGAAGCTGTAGAAACTTATAAACCTAGTAGGGTCCTGGATTTTTATAGGTTTTATTACAATTCATTGAATACTGTGCTATTAAAAGTGATTCTTTTAAATGTAGGGTTTTTTTGGTTTTTTGGTTTTTTTTATGAATTAGCATCTAAATATTTTAGTTTATTTACCTTGAAATATGTGACTGGAAAAAAAACATAAACCCCAATAATTATTCCTATTCTGAGTTTTAGACTGATGCTAAATATTACAGTCATGAACTTTTTTGTGTGTGCTAGTATCATTATTGAGATTGTTTTCCTATTATTAGATATTTAATTGCTCTTGTCTATAAAAAAAAAATAGTTATATCTTTTCTTAACAGCTACGGACTTGCTCATAAATGGGAAAGAATAGCAAAATGATTAAGTATAAACAAACCTACAGCTCTAATAAAATAATTTCGGTTGTCAGTAACAGTTTGAAGTAGTGCATTGACTTACGTTTCTTCCGATGGTGAAAAGTTTTAATGATATTAATCACTAGTCTATCAGGAAAAGGTAAGTTTTCCTCTTCAGATCTTTCAGTCTGCTTCTGTTTAGTAGACAGTTCACAGCTCACCATCCTGGGCCTTGAGTGATGTAGCATCCTATAAAATTTGGAATAATTCAACTTTAATAGGTCATTAAATTAAACACAGACAATAATTAAATATAGACAATTAACCAGGTGTGCTATTAGTGGAATTTAAGTTTTAGCTGTATATAAAGATAAAATTTAACTTGTTTTCATTTTCTTGGACATTCAATGGATACTGAGATTGAGCAACAGTGTACTCAGTTTGTGCAATAGTCATTATATTTCATGACCTATGAGCAGCTTCCAGCCACATGAAAGAGAAATTTTTATTATAGTGATGGCACCTGAAACAAAGAAAAAAAATTATCGATTGCATTAGATGTAGATCAATCGTAGAAATTGGAAG
Organism: Forpus xanthops; assembly: GCA_032466535.1. NCBI lineage: Eukaryota > Metazoa > Chordata > Aves > Psittaciformes > Psittacidae > Forpus > Forpus xanthops. Next base: position 10,210 of record JASSUY010033801.1, read on the forward strand.
TGATGGACTATTAGTGTGCTGCCATATAATCCAGCACTTAAAACTGAAGAATTCACTATTTTAATCATAGAAGAAAAATTAAAGAATTAGGCTGTCTATATATACTGCAAAATAAATAATTTCAAAGTAACAAATTAGGATGAAAGAATTGCTAATCTTTTTTTAAACTATTTATTGGTGATCTAAATTAGTTTAGATGCATTTTTTAAGCTTCTTGAGTTGTTTCACTCTGTAATTTTAGAAATTCCACATTCAACCTGCTAGAGGAGGCTTATTTCTCCTAGATGGAGTCATGGTTTCAATATTCAGTTTAATACTCAGGGACATTATTCTAGCCATCAGATGCCCTTTCATAATTTTCTTCCCAGCCTCACACTGAAACTTGGCTGCCACTAGTTCTTAGATAAATGATTCATGCAATGTGTATCTGTGTTGCCACGAAAATACTGAGCAGACATTTGTTGAGGTCGGGCTGCCCTAATTAAAGAAAAGAAGAAATAATAGTTAATGTTATAATCTATTAGTGATGCTCTGGGTCCTAAGGGTTTTTACACTAGCTAAATCCTTTTTCTTCTCTTCTAGTTTTCTTGAAACAATGCACCTATGTATAACATATTCATAATATGTGCTTTAAAAGATGGCAAATACTGAGGAAAATAATTAAGGAATTAATGTCTACAGGAACCATTTATTTCTAATTGCAATGAGGTATTTCCTCTTGCCCACTGTGCCAAGCACCTGGCTAACATGTGTTCAGACTTGGTTTGACAATTTACAGCACAGTTGTGTGGCTCTGCTCACTTTTTAGTCATCACAGAACTTTGAGTTTACCCTTGCTAGAATGAGTTTATATTTAGTTCCCAATGGGATCTACAGTTCAAAAATAAAGGTATCATACAGTTTTACTTTTCCCATTTGTGTTAGTACATAAAAGAATTTTTTTCTACAGAGGAAAGTTCCGAACTCAGGTTATTTGAGAAAGAAGTTAATTAGAATACATTTGGTCTGTATTTATTGCCTATGTATATATTCTTGCAGAACCTTTGCTTTCCATATTAAAGTGATATAATGTCTCTAATAATACAAAATATAATAATAAAACCCATGGTTTTCTAAAGGTAATTTTTGGAGTTACCAGATGCTTCTGTGTTTGAAATATACCTTTAACAGGATATAACTCTTAGTCTGAAAGAGTTAAAGAAAGAACTTTAGTGGATCTTGCGATCTGTCTCTAGAATTCAAGGTAAGATAAATGAAATAATGTATTTACTGACATGAAATTGAAAGATTGGTAGGAACTTATCATGGACTTTAACACAAGGCATTGATTTACACATGAGATTCTAATTGATAAAACTGATAAAGAATATCAAAGTTTTATATACTTTTGATTTATGTGATAATACAGATTTTTCAGTGCAGTACTGCAGAAAAGGAAACATTTTCCTCTCTGAAGAAGTCTGCTCTAATCATTCATATGACCTAGTGCTGGGATCTTGATGCCAACTCTGGGCTTAATGCCTAAAAAATTAATAATATATTCCATGTAAGTAATTTCATTACTGATTTGGATTTTGAGAAACAGAGGTTCAAAAGAAGAGGCATCAATCAGTGTTCATGTACTTCATGTACTTAACTTTTGTACAGTTGCTGATAAAAATAAAAGGAAAAGAGAGATTTAAAAAATAGAAGGAGGGCAGAAGAAGAATTTAGTTCTCCATAATCCACCCTTTAGTTTTCAGACAGTGGAATAAAATCTGACATATAGCATCCACTTTTACTTAGTAAAAGTTGTAGTCAGTTGAAAGAGCAGCTGGTGACATTGTAGTCGGTGCTCTCCAAAAACTAATTGATAATGGCAGGAAAAGAATCTGATGTAATATATAGCTTCACAGATTTTCATCTCACCCCAGACAGTCATTGTGCACATCTGTTCTTAACTCCCAATGAATAACACAATTCCTCTGAGTTTCTTCCAAAGAATCTATTTAACAACTCAGAAGACAGCGGCATGCATGAAACACATTGAATTTTATTCATCCTGCATTAACAGTTGCTCTAATCATTATCAACTTCCAATGCAATTTGACGTATATAATCGATTTTTTTTACTATTATTAAATTTATAAATGCTTGTATGACTTGTGCTATTTTGGTGTCCATAATTTGAAAAATTATGTTCAGGGAAACTGTTGCAATAAAAGAGTTTGCAATCTAACAGGTGCAGCAAATAGATGTGTTGATTCTATGTTTTGAAAGAATAAAATCCATTTTGGTAAGCAGGTAGGGTTCTAAAAGTTGATACCATTTCCCTGAATATTTTGGGGTGTTTAAATTCCCATGGAGTATTTTATATTGGGCTATTAAATCATGCAGTATGTAAAAAATTAAGGAAAAAATGCCTTCAGCTTTCATATTTTATCAAAGGTCATGGCTACTGAGTATTAATTTATCATTTGGTTGCTATCCTAGTACACAGTTTTAGGGATTCAGCAAGTTGTGTTCTACGAATAGCATCCTTCTCAATGCACCATTAATTGTACTTTTTGTCATCTGATATTAAAAATTCAGATTTTCTACTTGTGCACACTCATGGAGTCTTATCCATCTATTTAACACCATTTTATGCATGCTAAGAATCTGGTAAAAAGTCAATAAAAATTATGTTTTCCTTTATATGGGATTCAACTTTTTTTGCTGTGTAATAGGAAGAACCACAGCATCTTTCCTAGTTTTATACATCTTCATGGAATCCATAAGTGAAGGATTCTTGTTTCCAAATGCTAATTTGTTTTCTATCAGACTGTCAGCAATTTGTATTAATTTTAATGGGAAATTCTTCTTGCACGTGGTTGTTGGAGGCACTAGAGCCCAAAGATTCAGAGCTGACTTCTCCTACTGAGCTAGAATTGTCATCTTACTCCTTCGCAGCTGGGCCTGTACCATAACTGCTTGCACTGCTGATGATATCAAGGTGGGAGTGAGTGACTGATATACCTGAAGGCTGTGCTGCTATGCTGCTTTTCAGCAGGATCTTGATAAGCTGAAGAGTTGAGCAGAGAGAAACTTAACAGGGTTCAACAAGTGCAAGTATGTGGTACTGCACCTGGGGAAGAAGAACTGTAAGTACCAGTACAGGCTGGGGGCTGATTAGGTTGTTCAGCTGAGGAGGACCTGGGAGAATTGATAGATAAGTTGTCCATGAGCTGACAGTATACCCTTGTGGCCAGGAGGATCAAAAGTAATCTGGGAAGGAGTAGAAGGAGTGTGGCCAGCAGGGCAATGGAAGTAATCATAGAATCATAGAATAGTAGTCCTCCTCCTCTAAGCCTTAGGGAGGCCACAGAAGTACTGTGTCCAGTTCTGGGCTCCTCAGTACAAGAAAAACAAGTTGCTACTAGAAAGCACCCAGCCACAAGGATGATCAGGGGTCTGGAGCATCTTTCTTATCAGGATAGATTGTGGGAGCTAGATCCACATAGTCTAGAGAAGACTGAGAGGGGATCTCATTAATGAATGTAAATTGTGCAAGACTCCTTTTGTTGGTGCCCAGCAACAGGATGAGGAGCAATGGCCATAAACTAAACCACAAAAGGTTTAACTTCAACATGAGGAACAACTTCTTTATGTTGAGTGGCAGAGCACTGGAATGGGCAGCCCAGGGAGGTTGTGGAGTGTCCCTCTCTGAAAACATTCAAAACCTGCCTGGACATGTTCCTGCATAACCTGCTCTAAGTGGTACTGCCTTGGCAAGGGGTTGGACTAGATGACCTCCAAAGGTCCCTTCCAACCTTAATGATTCTGCGTGATCATCTCCTTGCCTTGCTGTAGCTTTATGTCTGACAGTGAGCAGCTGTGTGGTTCTGAGTTACCAGCTGGGCTTAAATCATAAGTTTTTACAAACTGTTTGTAAAAACTTGATTTTTTTATTCTTTCCATCAAATGACACAATGCATGGTTTCCTCTCTTTTGGGAAGAAAGAAACCTGGGAAGTCTACAGAAGAGTTGCTGTGGATTTACTGAATTACATTAGCATGACAGTACCTAAACTCCTTTAGGCATGCGTAGAGGAGCATATGCTCACTATTGCATATTTACCATCATCACTGCACCATAATAAGAAATGATGCCCTGAAAAGGAGGCTCAAAGGAGTAATCCTATGTCAAAAAGTAATGAGAACTCTTATTCCAAATACCAGAAATACCTCTGAGACTTAATTTTATCTCCAGTGCAATGTGAGAGGCTGGTTAATGTGTTATACTTACCGTTGCAGTCATGTGTTTTATACTGCCTTACACAGAAAATCTTTGAACAAATTCTTTGGAGGGATAAAAGTCACCAAAATTAGTAAATTGTTGATTGTTTCACTGGGAAATACAAATGTGAGCAGTGCTCCCAAGGCACACACACAATGGCACTGGTGTTCTGCACATCAAAGAAAGTGTTTTGTATGTGTATGTGTTCCTATTTAAATGCTAAACCTGTAGAAAAGTCCAGAATCAAAATGTTTATCTCTGCAATCATAAAGTAAGATTTCAAAGAATAAAAAAAAGTCATGTTGTCCAAAGGATTTCCAGTTATTTAGAGACAAGTTAATTATCCTATTTAATTCAGTAGAGGCTCTAAAGTTCTGAAGACTGCAGTACTTAGACTGAATGCTTATTTACTAACAGCTACAGACTTTATGGTAATCCAGCCTAATACTGAAATGACAGAGCAATGTTGTCCATTCATCTGGTAAACGTATAGAAGAACACAAACTTTTGAAGGAAGGCAGCTCTATTTCATCATTAGGTAACTAGCACCAACAAGCAGTCCCACAAAGGTAAGGATGAAACTTACTACCCTAATTTTGCAAGGAAGTCATCCTACAACAGTATCATTCTGTCCTATTGCTAGGACCATTGAAAATGTTACCATGCTATCTGACATATCATCTTTGTTCTCTTGTACTCTTCACCATACTCTACTAAGAGGCCGAATGATACACTAATGTCCTCGATTCAGCAGCAGCAGTCATTTTTCTCCTTCGTAGTGGCTGGTGCAACGCTGTGTTTTTGACTTTCAGCCTGGGAACAGTGCTGATAACACCAGAGTTTATAGTTATAGTTTAGAATGTTTTGATCTGACCAAGGACTTTCTGAGTCTCATGCTCTGCCAGGGAGGAGGGGAAGCTTATGGAAGCAGAAATAGGGCACCTGACCCAAACTGACCAAAAAGGTATTCCATATCACAGTATGTCATGCCCAGGAAGTAAAACTGGGGGCAGGAACCCAGAAGAGTTCAGTTCATGGCTTGGTTGTTGAGCGGTGAGCAGTTTTGTCCTCTTCCCTTGTATTTCCCTGGTCATTGTTGTTATTGGTGGTAGCAGCAGTGATTTGTGTTATACCTTAGTTACTGTTATTTTCTCAACCTGTGGGAGTTACATTCTTTTGGTTCTTCTCCCCATTCCCCCCCCAGCCCCCCAAAGTGGGGGAGAAGGAGGTGGGAGGGGTAAGTGGGTGTGCAGAGTGATTTACAGCTTAAGCCACAACAACTTATCATGTGGAAATCACTTCATCTTATAAGAAATTTATTTTATGTTTAAAGCTTCCACCACCTCTAACCAAGTATGGCTGTTGCTTGGTAATCATGCTTTACTCATTCTGTTGTATTTTTTATAATTTCCTTGTTACTTGGGGAATGGTAAGAAAACTGAATGTTGAACATTTTCTTTTTTTTTTTTTTGTTCTGAAACACAGTCTACACCTCCCACAGACCACCAGCTCTCCTTACTTTGTACAAAGTAGAAAAAAAGACCTTCTTCCTTGTCTCTTCTTTTGTTTGCTTGTTTTTGATGTTTTGGTTTATTTTGTGTGTGTATGTGTGTGTTAGTTCTTTGATTTGTGAGGTCCGTGAGGAAAATTAGGCAAAGGTTTTAACAGAACCACTGAACATAAGAGAAGCTTTGGCTAGGTCATTAAGTTGACAAACCTGTAAAAATAACAGGATAGGCTCTGGCTGTGCCAGGTCTTACCAAGATAACATTAATATGTGGCTGACAGGGGGCAGACAATTAAGACCAGGGTTCCAAACTCACATATCACAATAGCAGCTAAAGCTTCTTTCATTTTTCTTTTTTGTCACATTATTTCAAGTGCGGATACATAGAGAAATAATGCCCTGAGATACTGCAAAATTTCCAGGAAGATTAATGTTGTACCTTTCACAATAGTCTGTTTATTAATAGAAAATAAAAAGCAAATAGTACACAATGCTGAGATGCAGGGAGATGTATGGCATCCAAAATCAATGCATACAGGCAGGGGTTTGCGAGGCTAATGCAAGTCAGAGCTGTCTTTTCATTGACTGAACAGTACTAATACTCTAGTACCAATTTGGCAATAGTACTTGGAAGTGTAGAATAAACATGATACCCAGAATACCTAGAAGGGACCTTCATGTACATTCACACACGTATATTTGTGTTCGTACTTGAGTAAAGCAGGATATAATTTTATTTTCATACTCCCTGGGTATCATTTCGCTGAGTTATGTTTAATTGTCTTCCTCACAGGAGGGGTTGGTGTTTCTCAGAAGCTTTACCTCTACTTCTCATTCTAGATCTTAATTTACTCACCTGTATGCAGTTGCTTACTAGTGCCACGGTTGCCATTGCTCTTGGACACACTGCAAAAAATTAACAGGGAAGAGAATAAATTCATTTTGCACAATATCTCCCCTGAGCTGACTAGCACCAATCTAAGGATCTCATTGTTTCTCTGAAAAGAAACTAATCAGTTTTGTATAAGGCATAAAGAAAACCCTCTTATATCCTTATACTCTTACCTTTATTTTGTAGAAGCATATTGCAGTCTGTCTTCTGACTTTTTACCTCACCAGTGGCTAACTGGCTGCATGCTTTAAAGTATAATAAATTAACTGGAATATCTTTTCCTTGTATTTTATTAAAAAGGAAGACCATGAATGCAGTTTTCATGTGCATGTATTGTTTCTGTTTTCTTGCTTACTAGAGCCGTAAGTATTGAAATCCGAACTGCTTGCGCAGCAAAGACCCACCAGCTCATCAGGCCGGATCCTTAAGGGCTGAGGCAGATATATATTGGTACTGTGTGTACCATAGAGTCTCATGGATCAATCTGTAAAATGACATTTCCATCATTCTTCTCATTGGATATAAGTTTTGTGAACTATTCCTCTTGAGCTACATAAGGGAGAAGTATTGGTTTGACTAAAGGCTTTTCAAAAATGGATTAATATTTTGTGCAGTATATTTGCATAATATGATTCACTAAATAAAGGTTTGTATCTTCAAACTTTGGAAGTTCTCATTAGTACCTGAATAACAAAATAGCCACGTAGCTGATATGTTTATGCTTTCAGATTTGTGGACTAGTTAGGAAGGTTTAAAGCTATATTAATCTGATATCACACTCATTCAATATCACCTTGCAATAAACACAGCTGACAAACACATATTTAAAGCAGTTCAAGGGAATAATGTGAAAGGAATTATAAACCAATGCATTATACGCACAGGCTCCAGTTTCTGGACAGATATTTAAAAAAACAGAGCTCACTAAACACTCTCAAGCTGGCACTTCTTGGCAGATATAGCTCTTCAGACTGCTCTGTAGAGAAGATGCATAAGGGTATCAGGCAGAGATTGTTATTTCCCTCAGGAAAATATTCCCTTCAGATTTCATCTGGCCCCACCATGGAAGGGTGTCAGACTCTGACAGGTTTTCCCAAACTACATAAATTTTTTTTTTTTTTTGTCATTACAGTGCAAGAGTCCAGTGGGTGAGACGTTTAAGAGATTTGACTTGTGAGAATGAAAACATTAGGGCTGATAGAGCAGATGACTGCACATTTAGGTACTGACAATACTAGCCTATCACTTGGTATCCTTGAAAGCAGAAATATTATATGAATGAGCTATTACACTGATATTTGCAATTGATAAATAAAGCTTCTCACCATATGTGAAAGTAGTTTGACTATTAGGGTGTTCTGCCAGAAAGGTCACTGTGAAAGATAAATTGTTTTTAATTTTGCATGTGTGCCTAGCTCTATGGCAAGAATGTTTTCAATTTATATACCATAAATGATTCTCATTCAGTACTTTCTTGAAAGACAGAAACAACTCCTTTGGGAGAATTATCTAAAACATAATCCTGGGTATAAAAATGAGATATGATTTCTAAGGATCGTACAGGAAACTCTTAGCATAACACTCCAGAGTTCTGAATTCTGGGACTATGTTTACAATAAAAAGTCTAAAGATAAACTAATTTGGAAAACAGAATAAATTAAAAGAATACTATGCCTTTGGATTATATAACAGCTCTTCAAATGGGAAAGAAACATTAAGATTTCAAAACTAACAGGTTTGTTTGGCTTTTTTTCTTTTTCTTTCTGTCATGGGTTCAGCAGCAGCAGTCATTTTTCTTTAAGCAGTAGCTGGTGAGCACTGTGTTTTGGATTTTTGGC
>JASSUY010033802.1:5230-17400 GCA_032466535.1 Forpus xanthops
TATTTTATTTGACTGGTATTCTGACTTCCAGGATGTGGGACAGAAGAGTCCCGTTAATAGTAGTAGTTTAGCATACCCATAATCTTGTATCAGTAGCAGAAGAGTGAGGCAAACGGGGGAGAGACAGGTTTGTGCAGTATATGTAGTATCATTTACTGTAGCTTAATTGTTATGAACCAGTAAGCAGTTTTCATCCCAGCACTTGAAAGCTCAGCTGCTTCATCTCTGTTGTTTACTTCAAGTGCTATCTTATTCATTGCTTCTGGTGAGGACTCCTTTCAAATGCCTATCTTAAGTCTTCAGCAGTGAATCCAAATACCACATGGGTAGTGAGACAGTATGTACTGATTTTGTGGAGACAGCCTTAAGTGCATAGAACACTTAGAATGAGTGACAAGGACCGCCAGGGAATGGACTTGCTTTCTGAGCCCAAGTTCCATGTTAAACCAATGGAGTGGGTTTAGGAATGTGTTCATATCAAATTCATTTTCAAAGCACAGTGCTGTTTAGCCTCGACATGCATTGGTACCAGTTGTACGTCTAAAATTCTTACCTTCAGAGGGGATCAGACTCCTTGTGCTAGTGCCTTTGGGCTTCCTTGTGAGCTTCTTCAGTCAAATTGTTTGTGAAAAATACCTTAGGAAAGTTAAAGTGCTGCATTTCCTAACCATCATTTTGTAAATTCCCTTATTGAAGATCAATTTTGTTTTAGTTCTTTTGGCTTTTTGCCTTTTTTTTTTTTTTTTTTTTTTTTTTTTTTAATATAGAAGGGTAGAAAGTTCATATTTAAAAAAAAACAAACCAAAACAAGCAAAAAAGAAACAAACAACTTCTTCCAGAAGGGATATAACCAGAAGGGATTTTGTCCAAAACACTACTACTCCTAATTCAGTGCTTCACTCCTCCATGTTCAGAGATGTAAGGTGTTAATGCCAAGCAGTTTCTTTCTGAAGCAGATTATTGGTGCTGCTGCTTTTTATTTTTGAGCCATGCCTACCATATGTGACAATTTTGGGAGTTTATAATGGGGTTTTATATTTTTCACTGTATGCATGGAACATCAGGCACATTTGATGTGACATGGTGCACTCTCCTATTTGGCACATTCATTGTTTTTGGTGTTCTGACATTCAAGGGGATCTTGGTTTTGTATATTAAATTTTGGGATGGTAGATCTGCATGTGATATACCTCACAGAACTGCTAGTGAATATATCAACAAAATAGTAAGCTAGTATTACAGGCAGGCAGCAAATTACCTCTCTTGCTATGCAGTGGCTGCATGGGCCTTAGGACCCAAGACTGATACTTGCTGTAGTAGCTGTCTTTAATATCTGTAGTTGATGCTTTCATGGGTAAATCATTTCTAAAGGGAAACAGCAGCCGTTCTGTCCGTCATGGCACAATTGATAAATGGACCGGTTTTGTTCGTCTTTGGTTTATGTGAGGGACCAGAACTTTCCTTTGCTGGGAACAAGCTCCTGCTGACCTCAAGTTTTGGGGCTGCTCTGAAGAGGCACATTCAAGCCACTTTTGTTGTTTATTTGTTTATTTTGATATGTTCAGCTGCATAAAGCTTAGGGCTGTGGTGTTTCCTGTGATCTTGGTCTTCAGGACACTTAGTTGAGCATACATAGTAGAGAAGTGAAGGCAATTGGATGTGTTGGAGTGGGAAAGTGTTTAGACATCACTCTGAAAAGGCATAAAGAAAGTGTATGCTCTATTTTTAAACAAATATTGCTTTGTAAATACAATATTTGTATACCTACAAGTAGATAGAAATATAATAAAGAATTTGAGATACATAGGGAAATGTAACTATTTAAAGAATCAGATTGCTAACAAAGCTCGATGCACCATAAATCTATCAAGAGCTTCCTATGTAAATAGCATCTCCTTTGACAAAGACTTCAGTGCAAATGTCATTAATGTTTTTAACACTTAAGTCCTAAACACTTATGCACATATGTACTTACCTCATTAGGTACCTAGGTGCATATTGCAGAGGAAATTGGCTTGCAATTCCCAAAGCAGTTTTTTTTTTTGTGCACTGTACTTTATTATGTGAGTTCTGAAATGCAGTTTAGAGGAAAGAGCTGCTGTCTGCCTTCTACCCAACACACTACACAGAGTTTGTGCAGATGTGCATTGAGCAGACCTCTGTGTGGCTGATTTTCAGAGATGCTGTTGTCAGTTTGCAAGTTTCGTTGTTGCCTTTTTCTTTGCCTTTTCCTTAGGAAGCCTTGAAACACAGCTGCAGACCCCAAATGACATGGATTCAGAATGTTTAGTTTTAGTTACAAATTAGTTTAAAAACTAATTTCCTCATGTTTCTTAAGTTTCTAAATATCTCCTTAGAATCTGGAGAAGTTTCTTCCATAATAATTTTCTTTCCTTCTGTCCTCCATTTATGTAACTCTGGATTTTCCCCAGTGTTTCTAAGATTGCCAGTGTTTGTTTCCTTTTTGCATAGTATGCAAACAAACCTCAGATGATATTGGCAGGGGTTTCTGTAACTTTAGCAGTTGTCCCAGTGTGCATGACAATACTTCTTCCCCACAAAAAAAAAGTCTGTTGATTCCTTCTGCTTTTGCAACAAAAAAATATGTCTCCAGAGAACTTTTGATTTCAGAGGGCGGTGGCTCAGCATCTCCATGCAGGTGAGCTTGTCTAATAGGGGGGTGTTACAAGAGAGAATGGGGTTAATCCCTCTGCAGTCTCACCCTCTTCTTATGACAACACTGCCCAGGTGACTTTGTGGTGCAGCAGAGCAGATGACATACTTATTTTTTAATGTGATAGCCAACAAAATCTTTAGGTAGGTTTTTGGATGGTGCCAAATATGCACTTTGACTGTTGCTACATGAAAGCAAGCTCCAGGGGAAGAATATGCACAACTTCCATAAAAATGTTCAATATCTTTCCGACTCATTTAGTCTCATGTCAGGCGAAATGTAGTAAGTAAAACTTAACCAGGAACAAAGCAAAAAATGAAATGTTTTCATTATTTGAGCTAAGAAAAATTGAAAAAGAAATTGATTAAGCAGGGCAAAGCAAAATAGAAGCTGGCACGGTCTCACATGTTTAGTAGTAGTACAATAAAAAAAGAATCCTTGAATATCACTTTGTCAATGTTTCCTTAATGTGATTCAAGAATGGCTTGGGATGGACAATATTATGCTTCATAGCATGTCAGAAAAGTTTCTAACACAGGGGATAGCAAAAAAAGAAGATAACTGAATCAACTCTGAAATCCTACTCAAAGGTAACAGTAATTTGAACTTTGATCCATTTGTGGCACACAAAAAAGTGGAGCTGATGGAGTCATACAGGTCACCTGAAAAGCAAAACAATGTTGTACTATAATGCTGTAACTTTCACAATATATATATACTGTGAACAGGTTCAATGGTTTTTTTAGGTCTTTTTATACCATATTTTTTACAGAGTAAATAATTTGTTTAGAGATGGTTTTATGTTCTGTTTTTACAAAGATTTTAATGGACTTTTGTTTAATACTAGTGAAAATATTGTTTGCCAATTTGAAATAGTCCTCTATAGAAAATAATTCTGAGAATAAATCAATAAATCAAGCTGACAAAATAGTCTTCCTAACACACTAAATCTAATCAGTCATCTAACATAATTTGGTTGTTGAAGTATTTGGTTACTGAAGTTTTCCAGCTTCCAAATCCAGTATTGCATAAATGTTTCACAATTTCAGCAAAATCTTCACAAGGCACTTTAGTGAAGTTGTAGCATACCAAGTAAAATACTGATTCAGCAAAGTGTAACAAGAAAATCTATTAGCTAAGCAGTTAAACAAATGCATGCTTGATAAAGGAAGTGTGGGATCATGGTGGGGAAATAATCCAGTGTGGCAGATGACATTTAAGACTAACCTAACCTAAGATACCAACTTTGCATACATTTTAAACCTAGTTTGCTTGGCTGTTGTAACTCCTGTTGTATTGCTTGGGTGTCTAAAAATACGCATGTATTTAACAATTTTATCGTAGTATTGCCATGGAATTTAATAAATATATTTTCTTACACTCTTACATGTTTTCATATTCCTTGCTTGCATGTTTATTTTTAAGTAAGAGTTAACTTCTGCTCATGCTCCAGTACAAACAGAGGTATTTTAATTTTGTGCCAGAGTAAATAACCACAGGATCTGGCAAGCATAGCCTTGGCTTCTTGATCGACGGAGCGGGTAGTAATGCAGATACTCACTGAGCAGCTTCTCAAAGCACAGCATGCTGTAGTGCGTACATACATGATTCACTGAAGCCCTCTAGTTCCTGCCATGCGATGTGATGATAGGAAGAAGGCCAGTTGACTTATCCATGTCCCCCTTGGCTTATGGCTCTAACACAGCTGGGGTCTTGAGATGTTATTTTCTGGCAGGCTTGGGCTGAGGGGCTGCAGAGGTGAGCCAGACGGTCTCCACTGGAGATGAGTCTGTATGGTGGACGTCGCTATCCCAGGATGAAATATGTAGTGGCATGAAGGAGGGGCCCAGGCTTCAGTATCTTTTAGTGGAATGGCAATGATCAGTTCCTATGGTGACTGTAACATGGGCTTTATGTTTGAGGCTACTTACGTCACAGCACTTACTGGTCCTAGGAACAGTCATGGGATTTTGTGGCTCATCTAACACAGATGACCTGGGGGGTGACATGCAGTCTTAGTATGCACACAGAAAGGTGCCACATCACAGGATGTCACGTGAAGCCATCATTGCATGGTGGCATGCGGCTCTCTGACTCTTCAGAAGCAGTCTTGGAAGTCGGAGTTGTTGGTACAGCTTACTGTATGCAACTAGGCATGATGTGTGAGCTCCACTGAGCACCGGGCAGGTGTGGGGTCAAGGGTACGAAGTCATTTAAGCAGGATTGAAGAATACTGCTGTGAAAAGTCTGAAACATATAGAGCTGTAGAAATGAGGAAAAGCTTTGATTGTTCCAAAGGTGAAACAACACAGCTGAGCTCACAAACCCTGCAACTGCTTTGGCCAGTGCAGAACACCAGGGATGAGTTTAAGACAGGTTTCACTCTATAATCTGGGCCTCAGGTCTTAAAGACATAAAAGGATGACAGTTTTGCAATGACTTTTGAAGACATTGGAAACTGTTCAGTTACAGGTTGTTCAAACCCTGGTAAAACGAGACTAAACCAGTTTGGTTTGGTATTTAACACAGCTCAGAGACAGCTAAGGCTCACTGTCCATTGGCATGAAGGTACTCATGACAGAAGCACAAAGGAACCTGGAAGTAGCAGGTTTCTTTGCAGAGATAGAGCTGTATCACATCCGCAGTGTGTTCAGATAAGTTAGCCCAGACTGTGCTCTGCCACTACAGAACAAATCATAGAATCACACAGTGGTTTGTGTTGGAAGGAACCTTAAAGCTTATCCAGTTCTACCACCCTCCTATGGGCAGGGTTACCTTCCACTAGACCAGGTTGCCCAAAGCTCATCCTACCTGGCCTTGAGCACTGGCAGGGATGGGGCAAATGTGTGAGAGCAGCTGGAAGCTCAGGCTCTGGGAGAGATGAGGTGTATCTGACCCCTCCATGAACACCAGCACCCCTGTCCCAGCACAGGACACTCCACTGCAGCAAATACTCCATGTGCCTTGTCTACCTGCAGGGTTTGCCTGTGGGATGTGCAGCTGTGCGGCCCCATGCCTGTGCAGATTTACCCACAGGACAAACCAAAGGGGGATCTAGTCATGAAGCCAGCAGAGATACTACATGCTGACAGTATCCTGTCATGTCATGATTACAATGCACAGCCCCTGAAATACTCCAAGGTAATTGTGAGCTGCAGCCTTTAATTTTGGGTGCATTTATGAGGTACTTGGGAACTACAAATGCAAGTACTTCTGCAAAGTAATTAAAATCACAGAATATGAGTTTCACGTAGTGTTGTGGCTGTTGAAAGAAAATAAGTCATGCTACAAAATCATAGCAGCTGAATTCAAAGGCTGGGTAATGACAGAGGGCATAGACTACCCCAGTTTTCACCATTGTGATGAGGGTGGGGGGAGGGATGCAAACCATCCGTTTTTCCTCACCCCATTCCAGCATGCATCCTTGTTTTCTGCTTGTCTCTCCTTGTTCTGCAAGTGCTGGCTGCTCCTAAGGTGGCACCAGCTGTAACATTAGCATAGAGCATTTCTCCAGATTTGCAAATGCAAAAGGTTAATCTCAACACATAAATAAAGGTTGCAGAGACCTGTGTATGCGCATCTGTTAGTTCTAAAAAAAAAAAAAACCCAATCTGTATTTGCTAAGAACAATCAGTTTGAATGAAAACTGCCTAAACATGATAAGTTGATGATTTGATTTTTTAATTCTGCTTTGCTGATAACTGTAGCAAGAAAAAAAAACAAAACAAAACAAAAAAAAAAACACAGAAGAGAGAGGAACTGTAAATAAAATACTAAATATTGCCTGTCAGGTGTCTTCAAAAGACAGGAAAATTGAGGAAAATTCCTCCATGTCCACAAAAAGTGACCACAAATGCTGCTGCTATTGCCACTGCAGATTATTTAAGGGTCTGCAAAGCAAAAAAAGCAGGCTGGAAAGCTGCTGGTCTGTGAGCCTGAACTTGGGGTGTCAGTGTTTAGTAGCTCCATTTCTTCCATGCTGTTCTCATGCACAGCAGCAAAGTACAGAGCTGGAAAACATGACATGTGGAATGGGTGTTGAGAGAACTGTCGCTGTTGTTTTCCTTGAAAGGAAGACTGAGGGAAGCTTAAAAAGAAATAGCGTGGGGAAAGGAACAATATCATCTTTGTTTATTGTGCACAATAAACAAACTAAAAGCTCTGACTGTGAACGGATATTTGAGAGAAACAAGGACAGTCGGTCACAATGCTGCCAGGCCATCTCCATTGCAGGGGTTGGGAAGAGGGCACTCATGGACCATTCAGGTCCTGTCTTTGGAGGTCAGAGAGCTAGGAGCTCCCAGAGCCTCATGCACTGGGCTGTTACCTGTCTGTGAGACACCCAAACACTGGAGTGGGGACACCTTATTGCCTGACAAGGGGAATAGGGGTGCCCCTGGACTTAAACTGACAGGAAAATGGAGTAGTACAGAGGGATGCACTCACTAGAGCAGGTGATGTTTTGACTCAGACATCAGTTACTGCTTTGGAGAAGGAAAATCTCCACTGTGTACACGTACACACCGAGAAATAGAATGCTTATAAAAAGACGTATCTGTCTGATGGGATGTGGCTGCTGCCCTCCATGAGTAAACCACAGCTGCAGTTTATCTAGTCATCTAAAGTGTGGAGATTTGCCCCTTGAGGGATGACGCTGCCATGGAGGGAACTGTACATACAAAGCTGGAATGATTTTCCACATGGCTTATTTTGCTTTATGAACAGAATGAAAAAGTTCAAAATCAAAGCCTGGCTGACAAAATAGTAACTTTTAATAGGTACCTGTGGCAGGCTAATGTACAGTGGGGAATAGGCAGCTTCACAACCCTGTGTTTGGGGTGGGTTTTTTCTTCCTTAGTTTGCTTCAGGATGACTTAAGTAAACCCAACTTCTGACTCCCAAGTGGCTGATCCACAGGAGGAGTGGTGGAGAGCAGCAAGATGCACAGTGTCCTGGGCAAGGTGAGAAGCAAGAAGGGGAGTAGCTCTGCCCAACAGCCAGTGCCCAGCACTAAGCCTAACTCATACCATCCAAGGCTGGCACCAAGGTGGGCATTTAGACTTAGAAAATGGAGGGAGTTGTCTTTTGCGATTCACATTGAAAATCAGGATGCAAGGTAAAAGCTGCAATTTTGGGAAGGGGATTAAATGGCAAAGAAAAGCACAAGCACCTAGGACTGCTGGCTTCATTGCTGGTTTGCACAGGTACCTGTGACAAAAAGGACATGGCTTTGTCAGTGGGCAAGAGCTCCTACTGTAGCAGCACCAGGGTCATGCCGAGCATCTGATATGGCTTAAATGATAAGTAACATGATTAATAAAAAGCCTCGGAGACACTGAGCAGCACACCCAGGCCAGTTCCTAGGAAAATGACTAAGCACTCTGCCATGTGCTATCCACTTTTGCCCAGTGCTTCCCTGGCCCAGCTTTAGGGGAAAAAGGGAGGTCAAGCCTCCACATCTGGTCAGATATTCCTAAGTTTCCGTCACCTATTGGCTGCTTAACCCCTTGATAATAAATCCCTGCCTCTCACCCAGCCCCAAGCTTCACCAGGAAGACAGGAGGTGTGGATGTGGGATGCTTCCCTCTTCAGAAGTTTCTCAGACGGTAACAGGATGCAGAAAGGACTTTCTTAAAAAATTCAAACTCCACAGCCTCTTTGCTATTCCCCCGACTGGCTGGCACCATGCAGCTCTGCTGCTCATGCTCCATCTGTGCTGCAGCAGGGTGATGCTGCCAGCTCCAAATTCCCATATGGTGATACACATAGTTGGAAACAGACATTTAGGGAGCTGCAGTTTGTCACTCTTCTTTTTCCACAACAACAACAGAGGTATTTCCTACCCACTCCTTCCCTACCCTGCATTTCAAAGAGCAGCTTTTGTTCTGGAGAAGCATGGCCTTGAACTAAAATGCCTGTTATTCTGCAGTAAATTATCTTAAAATAGCGACCTCTCCTGCCAGATGTTTATCTTGGAAACAGTCTCAACCCTGTGACAGTAATGAAAGGGTGGGAAAGGAGAGGCACATGTGACAGAGTGGAGGCTGATTCCATTTCTGGACCAGTGTTGTCCCCTATCACCAGCAGCATGGCAGGTCCCAAGGACTAGGGGTACAGCTGGCTGATCTCCCTTCCCTGCCGAGGCCAGGATAGTTCACTACCATCTGGGAAACCCTTTGAGTAGATAAAATGTGAGTCCTCCCTCTCCAGCAGCTGAGCATAGGCTGTGCCTGAACACTGCCGCAGTCCTCATGCAGTGGGAAGCCAGCAAGACCTTCAGCCTCTGGAAGTTTCAGTTTTCATCAATTATCAAACCCTGCACATTTCCCCTGTATATACCATGGTATCAGATTCCATTTACTTTCATTTTAAAGCCACATTTTGATCATGTATACTTTATCCTCCTTTTTCTCGACCATGCAGTCGTTCCCTAAACCAGCAAATACTTTGCTTCTCCTGGGAGGAGAGCCATAAGTGTCCCAAGCTCCTCTGCAAGCAGCCCGTGTCTGCCACGCACAGTTTTTTGAAGTGTGGTTTGAACAGTGGGCAGCACACGGGTGCACTTTACATGGTGGCACCACCATGCATTTTTCTGCTCCTTTCTAGTTCTAAGTGCCTGCACTTGTTTTAGGCCTTTTGACCTTGACTGCCATGTGTACAAGGAGCACAAGTAAGTGATCAGGGCATCCCTTTCAGTGTGCAGGAGAGGACTTGAGGTCTCCTTGGTAGTTATTTGCATGTACCATTATCTACTATGAGCTATTATTTTTCCCACTGAAGCCTGCACCTGCTCACAACCACATGAAGATAGGACATGTTTTAGCTTCCAGGAAGCCAGGAGCATCCTGAACAAGGTAAAATGGATCAGAAACCTATTGATCTCCTCCTCAAAAGTTTGCTTTTAACTCATCGGCATTCAGATGAACCTGCACCATTGAGGGAGGTTTGTGCTTCTCATGCTTCTGGTGTGCGGTGAGCTGTGGTACACTTCACCACACAGCGGGTCTCTCTTCTTCCCCCAGCCCTGGATGGCTCACTAATCCTCTTTGAACAAAGAGTTAAGGAAGAAAAATCTACCTATGAAATTCTGGACCATTTCCTTAGTGTCTCGACAGCACTCTGTTTGCCTGCTTAAAATACAGTTTGACAATCAAGGTTGCACAAGTGCTGGTCCACTGCCTAGAAAACAATTTTTTTAAGAGGACTGTGACCCACTGAGGTCTCTTGCACATCCCTTTTCCCATTTTCAGGAAAAAAAAAAAAAAGTGATTTATAATACCACAGTAGCAAGCATTTGCTCATTTTTTTTCTTCTTTTTCTAATTTTTTAATCTGTTTAAGCCAGGAAAGCTTCATAATGTACAATCTTAAACTGTCAAAATTTACAAAACAAAATGAGTGAGATTTAAAACTGGTCATAACACACAAATATCCCCATCAGCACTGTATAATACAGACACTAAGCGTCCTGTATAACAAATTTAAACCACAGGTGACTTTGCTATTTTTAGGAAAGTGTGCAAAGAGCTAATAGTACACCTAAGTGTTAAAAGTTATACTATGTAGGCAGGTCTGCTGCTGCTGCTATAAAAAATATACAAGTATAAAATTACTCCTACAAAATCGGTTCATTGATTCTGTTGCTTGTAATAAAAAATTAGACTTTCAGAGCTTTCCTCCTGAACAAACAACAGTATTCTGAAACCAGTCACTGTAGCTGTTATTTACACATGACAAAACATAATTTAGCTAAATCAGAGAGCGGTCAGGAGGACCGCTGTTCCACAAGATAAATCTGAATGCAGAGACACACTGCCTGATGGTGTATTTGTTGAACAGCACAATTACTGTAGCATTGCAGGGTGGGAGGAATGCAAGTGTTTCAAGACTGCTTTCTTGAGTATTACAAAAGATAACCTAAGGACCACAACAGTCATTGAGCTACTCGTAACATCACACATCTCTTTTTTGCTGTTCGCACCAATGCACTACCTAAACACTTACTGGGGATGGTTCATACACAAAATACCTGATTTGGTTTGGTCAGGAAAGGACAGGAAAGAAAAGGGAAAATTGTTCTTTTTTTTTGAGGAGGGGAGGGGAAGTTCCCTTTGGCTCTGTCACCTTCCCAGATGGCGAACATGGGCTGGCTGCAGAGGGCTGATGCAGCCATCTCATGCTCAGCCACACACACAAGCACACGACAGGTCCTCAGCACTGGAATTCCTCTCTTGTCACTTGGTCCCACACATGTTGATGTTCTTCCCATTGGCAGCATCCTCCACCAGCGAGATGTGATAGTCAGTTGAAAGAGTGAGGTGGGAGATGCAGCCCACCAGGCCCCGCATGTACTGTCTGTTCGTGTGCAGGGCTATTTCCTTCATGCCACCTGGAGGAAAGGCAGTGATAAGAAACTCTTCACCAGCAATAGTATCTGTTCCTGCTTAACAGCCTGCACATCCAGCAACACCATTAGCCTTCCTAAAGCACCTCAAAGGTGAATTTTAACTTACAGGTTGCTTCATGCTTTCTTAATACAGCTTTTAGGCATTTGAAAGTACAGTGCAGATAAGCAGGAGATAATTTTAAAATTTTAACTCAGAGATGAATAAGCTTATGCTTGGGTTCCCACTGAGGTGTAGGGTTTGCATCTGCCCTGCCTTTTTACCTGCTGGGAGTACTGCAGTGCTCAGTGATGCCAGTTCTTTCTCATACCAGTGCCCTAGTCCCACCCAAGCTGTGGAGGACCAGAGTCTGCCACGTGTAGCCTTCACCCTGAGATGGACAGAGCTGGAATGCCCTGCCTTGCAGCTGAGTCCTGAATGTGAATGGTGAGTACGCACCTACATAGAGATCTCCGTTGATATTTAACTGCCTCATCTTACCAGGGGATTTACCAGTCCTGGCACCATAATCATCCGCAGTTACTTTGCCAGATTGTCCATCCCTGAAACAAAAAAAACAAACTACTCTCACATATCCAGCCTATAACCAGGCAGGAAGAGCAGCAGCATCTCCTCCTTGCCAGGAGATCAGGCTGACTCAGTGCTTGACAGCGTTCATAGCAAAGGCTTGGGACCAGTGTTGGGGAGAACCACAGAGAGCAGTGTGCTAAAGCAATCCAGACCCTTCAGGGTGCTTTATTTTTTTCCAGGGACTGAGATGTCAGAGATCTGCAGTGTGGAACACATCTGAGGAGGAGAAAAAAACTGGGAAAGAAGTAAATTACACTTGTTTTGTGGGGAAAAGGGGAGGACGGACAGGTTCTGACATGTTAAAAATCAGATTTAATATAAAAAGTAATCAGCAGAAGCTTCAACAGAAGGGAAGAAAGAGACAATAGACAAGCTAAGGCAAAACATAATTATAAGCAGTTTTGTTTCTTCGTAGAGCTTTTAAGTCCCTTCTATTTTATATATGGTCAATAACCACATTGAAAGAAAAACCACTTGATGAGCTCCTAACCGAATTTGGTGACAAGCAGTGCTAATGTCAGC